>BMAO01000067.1:0-140826 GCA_019973975.1 Trichonephila clavata
TTGATTAAATAATATATGGTAGCGTGTTTGAAATATAATTTATTTTAATTATCACAGCTATTATTTACATTTACAAGTTTCACTATGGGATGATTTTCAAGTCCAAGATAATTTTGTGAGGGAGGGATCTTGATCGTCCGTTCCAGGCGAAGTTTTCGCGCTCTTCTCCCTTCTCTGCGGTTCACCGACGTCTGCGCGTCCCCTTTCACCCCCCATCAGGTGGAGGCGAAATGTTTCCTCGGGTCAAAGGTGGCAGGGGCTCATTAAGACACGTCCGTCGCAGTATATTAGCGACTGCAGGTGGTTTTGCACGTGTGGTCATCATTCTTCTAAACTGACCCGACCGTGGGAAGCAAGTCCCAGATGTCTCAAGGGGGGGCGCAGACGTTACAGCTTCCTCTCCTCTTTCAGACTTTTCGTAAAGAAAAGTTCAGGGTGGATGATGGTAACCGAGGTGACTGACCTTTGGAGTTGTCGGACACACAGGGAAAATATTCCTTTGAATAAGTGCTGTCATATTTCTGAGTTGTAATTAAATCTAATAAACTTACAATTAAATTCGAAATGCTTACCGCGAGTGAGTGTTCTTGCAAGGGAACTTACACAAATGCTAATCACGAAAGAATAATCATTACCAATATAAGAAGTATTCATATTATTAAAATTTTAAACACTCATACACAGTACTTATTAAAATCATAATAAAAAAAACATGTTGCTATAATATGCTTAAGGTACCATCTTACACATAAAACATTCTTCCCAATATCCTCATTAACGGGTAATACTAATGAATAATAAGACAGATCCATAATAAACCCAAGGTAGAACACATATTAAGCAATTCAATATTATTACATTCCATGTGTGGATCCTTTTAACATACATATCCATTCAAAATTAATTTCAGTATTAGTAAGAACATTATTTACCGACAATTACTAATCATTAGCAAATACACATGATTGACACCATTTATTAACTATTTACATTTAACAATATTCCACAACTAATAATCACGACAACCAAACATGACTATCAATTCCTTAATCATCGATCGCTGATCTGCTGAGACTATCTGCATTTTTATGACTTTTACCCGATCGATGTACAATTCTAAAATTATATGGTTGCAATGCCAAAGCCCATCGCATTAATCTAGGGTTAGAACTAACGTTTTTATTTAACCATACTAAAGGGTTGTGGTCGGTCATAACTAAAAATGAATTTCCATCTAAATAATAATGTAACCTTTTAATTGCGAACACAATACTAGCACATTCCTTCTCGGTCGTACAATATCGTTTCTCAACATCTGAAAATTTTTTACTCAGATAAAGGATTGGGTGCTCCTCTCCTTGGTCATTTAATTGAGTTAACACCACCCCATGCCATAATCAGAGGCGTCGGTTTGAACGATAAACTCCCGTTCAAAATTTGGCGAGTACAAGACGGCTGATCAGTTAGCTTCTTTTTAAATCTCGGAATGCATTTTCACAGTCGGTTGTCCAATTAACCTCCCCGCGTCTTGCCTTCCCCTTCAACGCGTCTGTCAACGGTGCGGCTATTACCGAGAACTGATTTATATATCTACTGTAGTACCCCGCTAAACCAAGGAACGCTCGTATATGTGTTTTTGTACGAGGGGTAGGGAACTCAAGAACAGACTGAACTTTGACCTCGGAAGGAGTGCGGAACCCCTGACCCACCACATGACCTAAGAATTTGACATTCTGTTGTGCAAACTTACATTTCGAGGTTTTATTGTTAATTGGATCTCCTGATTCTTTGCAGTACTATTTCCACATGTTTAAGATGTGACTCCCACGTATCCGAAAAGATAGCGATATCGTCTAGATAAGGAACAACGAAATGCTCTAGACCGTTTAGTAATCCTGCCATGAGTTTACTAAAAAAATATGGGGCATTCTTTAATCCGAAACTCATTCTTAGGGGTCTGTAAGTACCAAAACTAGTACAAAAAGCTGCGTATCGTTGTGCAGTTTTACTCAGAGGAATTTGCCAATATCCTTTAGATAAATCTAAAATGGTAATAAATTTAGCGGAGGAGACCTGTTCTACGCGTTCTTCGATGTTGGGTAGAGGAAAGTACTCCGTTCTAATAATTCCGTTTAATTTCCGATAATCGACACAAGGTCGAGGATCCTTGCCAGGTACCTCAACTAAAATCATAGGGGACATATAATCCGATTCTCCTACCTCAATGATTCCTAATTTTAACATTCGATTAATTTCGTTTTTTAAAATTTCATTTTGTCGGTGCGACATTCGGTACGGCTTCGTTCTAATTGGCTTATCATTAATCAACTGGATCTCGTGTACAACCAGATTAGTTAAACCGGGATCATTTGAGAAACATTTAGAATGTTTATTTAGTAATTCGCGCAGCTGATTAACTTGTGTGTCTTGAAGACATTTGTTTAACTCGCTAGCCTGGATGACATCCTCGAAATCATAAATAATGGAATTGTTTTCTAAGTATGGGATTTCTAAATCCTGGTCTGCGAGAGATTGGTGTGCTTTATCGGTAATTATTAAATTAACATGTTCCGGCCTTTTATAATACGGTTTTAGCATATTTATGTGATAGATTTGAGAGGTTTCTCGTCTGCCGGGAATTTCTACCAAATAGTTCGTTTCGGAAATTTTATTTAAAACTGTCCCAGGACCTATCCACTGTACTGCTAATTTATTCGCTCGAGATGTAGCCAAAACAAGTACTAAATCTCCATCCTTAAATTCGCGTTTTACTGCATTTTTATCATACCAAGTTTTCCTCTTAATTTGCATCTCTTCCATTTTATCTATAGCTACCTCCTGACACCTTTTTAATCTATTAATTAACTTAAACACATATTCAGTGACGAGATCATTTTCTTCTTCCGGTTCCATCCAATGTTCCATTACTAATGTTTCTGGAGTCCGCAAATTTTTCCCATACACCAACTCTGACGGTGTATACCCTGTACTCTCGTGAGTCACAGTTCGCAACGCTAAAAGAATAGACGGAAGATGTTTGTCCCATTCGGAGCCTGCCTCTAAACATAAGACTCGCAAGAGTCGTTTCAATGTTCGATGAAATCGCTCAATAGGGTTACTCTGAGGATGATACACAGAACTATGCCGGACAAGTATTCCGAATCTTTCAAAAAACTCGGTAGTCAGAGCACTAGTAAAGGAAGTACCCTGGTCACATTGTATTTCCCGTGGAAAACCCATACGACTAAAGATATTTAAGAGAGCATCTGTAACACTAACCGAACTGATATCAGCCACCGGAATAGCTTCAGGGAATTTTGATGACATGCATATGGCCGTGATGAGATATCGATTCCCATTAGATGTGATTGGGAGAGGCCCACATGCATCAATATTTAGCTTAGTAAAGACCTCCTGAATAACCGGGACCAATTTTAGTGGAGCTTTCTTTTTCTCATTTGGCTTCCCAGCCCTCTGACACTGATCGCAAGTTTTTACGTACGCTTCTATATCCTTATAACAATTCGGCCAATAAAAATATCGGTTTAACTTGTCTTTAGTTTTCGTAACCCCCAGATGTGCAGAGGTTCCTTCATGACACAACGATTTAATTTTCTCATGGAACCTTTCTGGCACTACTATTAATTTAGCCACTTTACCTAACTTATCCTCGCGTTTTTTGACGAGTAACCCGTTTTCTAAAGAATAAGCCTTATTTATTGCCTGCACCTGACTGACTGCCTGTTCGTACAATGATTTAATATCCTCGCTATTTTTTTGAGCTTCAATTAACTCATCTCGAGTAACTTTTAGCAGCTCTAACTCCGGAACATATTCCTGCAGTTCAGGGATTAAAATTTGATCCTCTGCCTCCGGAGAAACAATTATAGCCTCATCTTCCCCTTTCCTATCGCTACAGCTATTTAACTCTATTTCCTTTCTAGCCGCTATGGTTTGAGACCTTGTCTGAACAGCATTGACTACCTCAACTGAAAGAAAATCATAGCCTAAATTTTCTTTTATTAGTTCGGCCGTTTTGTTTCCGAGCAAATACCGACCATGTTGATTCAAATGATTACCACAAACTGCTGCTTTAGTTTGCACCATTCCGAAGTTTCCGGAAATTTCCACGACCGCCAAGGGTAAGCAAATCAATTCTGAGCTTAACGGTTGCTTAACCCAGACCTTTTCACCGGAGAAGGAAGAAGAATTAATGTATTTAGCACACACCAAATCTATTGTTGCCCCCGTATCCCTAAGTATATCTATTTCTTGACCATTCACAGAGCCCTTTGTTACATATGAACCAAGAAAATCCGAGTTCCCATTTCCTTCAATATTATTGAGAGACTCCGTTGCTTTATTCCTATTTAATTTCGGGCATGCCGCCTTTATATGTCCGGGCAGGTTGCAATGGAAACATTTTTGTATCACGCGTCTTTCGAAAACTCTTCCCCTATCGCCCTCAGGAAGAGAAACCACTGGTTTAGGGGGAATTTCTCCGAACCTAGTCTTCTCCCTAAACCCGGAAGTTGTCAAATTTCTCTCGTTCCTGCTGAATTTATCCACGGTTTTTGAATTTATTTTCCTGACATCCTCGTAGTTGTCAAAGAGTTCGGCTATTTGAGTAGATGATTTGAGATTCGCCCAATCATCTAAGAAATGTTCTCTCATACTAGCATACGCGCGTTTTTTTAGTTGGTCGACAACCATTAAATCTTTAAGGTCCTCAAACGACTCGATCTCTAGGCCGATTAGCCACTCCTCTAAATAGTTAGTCATTTCAAAGGTGAAGTCTTTCCAGGTACTATCCGATTTCTTTTGGTGTTGAACAAATCTCTGGCGAAAAACTTCCGGACTTAACTTAAATCGTTTAAGTAATAGTTTTTTAATCTAGTCATAATTTTCTGCTTGTTCCTCCGGTTCGCGAGCAATGAACTGCACGATATCCAAAGGTAACAAACCTAATAAATGCCCTACCCAGTCTGTTTTTTCAATTAAAGCCCTTTTAGCCTGACGTTCAAAAATCACCAAATACAAACTAATATCTGACTGATTTGGATTAAAATCTGGGATTAATTTTCTTAAATTTACATTCGAGGTTACAGAACGGGGATTTATACAGCCGGTTGATTCATTGTTTACACTATGTCCGGATTCTATTTTAAATCTTTCTAGATCAAATTTTAATTGTAATTCCTTCTCTTTCAACGCGTGCTCCGCTAATCTCAAGGTCTCTTCTCTCTCCCTTTCCTCTTCAATTTTCCTATTTGCAATAATAGTCTCAAACAGATTTTTTACGAATTCCTCTTCGTAACCCTCACTGTTAGTGATTGCGTTTTTGATGTTAGGGACAGTCATGTTTGTCGTGACATCTACCCCTAATTCCTCTGCGAGTAATAACATATCTTGCTTTTTCCCTTTTCCGAGAAAAGCCATTTTTGAACAATATCAGCACAATATATTTGTTAAAATTCACACAATATTTACTACTCTCTAGTATCACAATAATACTGGTCCCATGCAAACACAGAAACAAACAAAGAAAAATTTTAACACAGTAAAATAATCAAAACTATCAAGAAACTTAAAAACACAATAAATCTTAAGCTAAAAGTTGCACACAATACTCGTATTTACAATTCTCTAGAACCACAATAACATTGTTCCCATGCAAGAAAAAACACTAAGTATCTCAAAATTTGTAGTAGAAATTTTAGCAAGCAACTAATACAACTCAAGAAATATAACAGTACTCACCCCTTTTGAAGTACTATCTGCTGGAACTTGGGAATACCGAAGATCCGGTTGACATTTCTTGCTTTAAAGATAATTTCAATTTTCACAAACACACACAAAAGGATTTTCTTTATTGATGGGATAGCTTATCCACTATCAAATCTCGGCCTTCTGAGTTGCTTTTCTTTTCTCTAAAGGATAGTTTTATCCTTATTTCCAAGCTTATGCGTCTTGAGTTTTTCTGTGTGCAGTTTGCAGAGCTCCCGTAATAAACCAGAATCACCAAATCACCTCCTCTCACGGGTCCGGTAATCTCTATTATTTTTTTTATTAATCCTTACCGCTGACACCACTTTCGTTAATGCTGTGACGTTTGATTAAATAATATATGGTAGCGTGTTTGAAATATAATTTATTTTAATTATCACAGCTATTATTTACATTTACAAGTTTCACTATGGGATGATTTTCAAGTCCAAGATAATTTTGTGAGGGAGGGATCTTGATCGTCCGTTCCAGGCGAAGTTTTCGCGCTGTTCTCCCTTCTCTGCGGTTCACCGACGTCTGCGCGTCCCCTTTCACCCCCCATCCGGTGGAGGCGAAATGTTTCCCTCGGGTCAAAGGTGGCAGGGGCTCATTAAGACACGTCCGTCGCAGTATATTAGCGACTGCAGGTGGTTTTGCACGTGTGGTCATCATTCTTCTAAACTGACCCGACCGTGGGAAGCAAGTCCCAGATGTCTCAAGGGGGGGGCGCAGACGTTACAGTATATGACAATTTAAATGGAAAAAAAATAGTTTTACCGATATTTTTAATTTATACACATCTACGAAACCGATTTTAAAAATATCTTAATAAGCAATTACAAAACAAATTGACTCTAATTGTCCGTATTTTAAACATATTTTTTTCAATAAATTTATTCGCAAAACTCTTCATGCTCTACATTGCATAACATGAGGCTTACAGATGTAAGTGGTAACAACATTATAAAATAAGAAAAAAATTAAGAAAAAAAAAACATAAATAAAAGGAAGGGAAGGAATACACAAATATAAAGAAAGGGAGGTATCTATAAAATTTTTAAAATCTATTCAGTAATTAAATTTTCTCAAGTCAATTGTTCTAAAAGCCTTACTGGCTTTTAGAACAATTGACCAACAAAGACAAAATAGGTGGCCAGGAAATATCTAAGGGTTTCAACTCCTTTTTAAAATTCTCTTTTATAAAAATATAAGTTAAAACACAACAAGACATGTTCCACGGCTTTAGCATCCAGACTAGAAGAACAAATATCATTACCAATTAAATTAAACCTAGATAAATAACTTAAAATTTCCACGTCCCGTTAGAATTTCATATAACTTAAAATCAGTAACAAATTTCTTAAATTTTAGCCGTTGATAAATGGTCGAAAAAAACTTTTTAATTCACAGAGCTTTAGGTGAGGCCAAGAACTTGGAGTTCCGGGCGGAAGCAGTTCTTTTCCAAGATAAATGCTTCCAGTGGGACGATGGCACAGACATCGAAAGGCTCAAATCTTGGCAAGTTGCCTCTTTAGCCAACTGGTCCGCTCTATCATTGCCGAGATTTTCACTATGGCCCCGAACATAAGAAAAGTGGATATCACAGTCTTCAAGGTTATACAGAATAGACTGAACCTCCACAACAAATTTTTCTACAGAATTGACATTGCGCAAAGAATAAAGCGAAGAGAGCGAGTCAGTGCAGATAAGAAAATTGGGAGTACCGCCCTGGCGGAGAGAATCCCGAATCACTTTGGCGGCGAGATTAATGCAGAATAGTTTGGCTTGAAAAACAGAGTATTCATCTGTTATCCGATGCTGGAAAGCAGCTTTTTCAAAGCCTTCCTACTAAATAACGCAGACAAGACCAACTCTTCCACTTTAAAACATATTGAAAAGCATTTATCTCCCGTTTTATGCATATCCCGCTGATTAATTTTTAAAATATTTGAGTTCCCATTGAAACTACGTTAAAATAAATATTACTCTTCAAATATAACAAAAAAGCTACAAAATAGTTCTTATATTACGTTCATAAGAGAAGCTATTCACTCAATCATTACGAGATCTCCGGAAATATTTGACATAACTTGAAAGTTAGCAGGCATGTTTCTTTTGTTGAGTAGTGATCTGCTAAGAACGGGTTTTACAGAAATAGACTCCAAAGGATGTTACAGAGGAGTTAGATATATATGTATATTTTCTATTAGAAATTCAAATCCTATCTTTTTAAATTTTAGTAACGAGGTCAATAAAACTTTATTAATATAACTACAAACCTAATGATAGGAGACTTAAGATGCTAAAATCTTAAAAACAATATATAACCAAACTGTATTTTGAAATATCCACCGAAGCGGGTGGGTATAACGGCTAGTATATGTATTATAGTTTATATTGATAAAGTGCCTGGAAATTTTGCCTTCATTTGTAAATACCATTATAGTTTAATGCTCAACAAACATTTTGAAAATAATACAGCTTTTATTAGGTCATCAATTTCTGATAGAGAAATAAATAATCGAATTTTGGCTTTTCATAAACAATTAAAAATACAAATTAATAATAATTTTAAATTTCCACATGTATTTCTTACTCCTAAATTTCATAAAAATCCAGTAAAGTTTAGAACAGTTACTAATGGTTTTAATACATATATCAGCAAATCAGGCAAAATTCTCCATGAAATGTTACAAGATACAATAAATAATCTAAAAACTTCAGCTATTCTCAAAAATAGTACAGAAGTTATTGCACAAATTAAAGATAAAAAAGATATTTTCAGTATTTAGTTTAGATTTTGAAGATCTTTTTAACTCAATTAATATTGATGATATGATAAAAACACTTGTAAAATTACATAAAGATAATTTGTTTAAAAATGTCAAATATGATAGATTTGGTTCTCTACTTAGGTTAGTTCTAAAAGAGAATTATGTTTATCATAATGGTAATTATTATCAACAGATTAAGGGTCTACCACAAGGTGGCCCAGCTAGCAACTGTCTTGCCAATTTATATTTACATTATTTTGAAATAGTTTCACAGACAACTTAAAATTTTACTTTTTTCGTTATATAGATGATATAATCATTTTTGGCAAGCAAGACAACTTTAAACCTAATATTAATTTTTATCCACAATATCTTAATTTAATACAGACAAATAGTAACAGTTACGAAGCAAATTTTCTTGATATAGAAATTAAATTAAAAGATTATAAATTGTTACTAATATTTATGATAAACGAGAAGACTTTAATTTCAATATTATAAAAGTACCGCATTGGGAGAGTAATGTGCATGTATCTATATTCAGAAATATTGTTCTTAATTACACACTACGCAATAAATTTCTAGTTTCTAATAAATCAGAAAAAATAAAAAACTATAATTATTTTACTAAATACTGTTTAATTCAAAACTACCCAATTAATTTTATTAATAGATATTTAAATAATGATATTCTAAATAGTAAGGATTAAATTTCCATAGTTTTAAAAGGTTTATATTATAGATTTATTATTCTTCCTAGATAGTTTTAAATACCCCCAGTTTCTAGTTTTAGATAAAATTACTTTTTTAGAATTTATTATAACTTTTAAACCACATTAAGAGTCTCTAAGATAATTGTAGTATGTTTACATTTCTTATTTTATTATTTCTATTCTTCTCATACTTTTGCTAAGTGCTATTTTTCAGCCTTTGCTTTGTTTTGAAATTGTATTTGGGTCCAGAATCTGGCAATAACTTGTTTATTGTACTCAGATTTAGCGCGGGCTCTGCATTTCAGTATGCAATTTTTGGGTAAGTTACCTTTTCCATATAATGGATTTAGATTTCCTATCCATTATTTCCAATTGATATTTGCTCGGTATTATTAACAGAAAAAAGGGGGAAGGTTGGCTGGCCAAAAAACATGTTCAACCCCACTTTTATACAGAAAGATTTTTTTAAAGAAAATTTTATGTATACTAGCTGTCCTAAGTCAGCAATGTTGATAATACTGAAGCATTCATTCTTTTATATTTTACTGTGTTATTTCAATTTTTCATATCTCCTAAATTCTGTTGTCTTGTTATCTGGCAATTGATATTCTTTTAAGTATTAATCATGTTGAATCATCTCTATTGTAGAGAAATTTTGATTATTAAAGTAATATGTTAGTTTTGTCTGAGCAAAAACTTTGAATTTTTTTACGCATTTAATACATTTTATGAATTACCAAAATATAGTGATTTTTTCCATTCAACTTTAAAAGAGGCCTCTATATTTGAAAAAGGATGTTATAAAAATAGACGCTAAACTTTAATATGTAATTCACCAGGCGATAGAATATACTCTTACAATTCACATTTAAAACAAACATTGTTCCTTCGTATACTTCATTATTTAATATATCAGCTTAATTTTAGTGTACGAAATCAATACGTTGCGCGAAAAGTTGTCAGTTTTAAACTAATTCACTCCACGGAAAATGCAACTGAAATGAATTTTTCCCCTCTACCGATTGGCTTACATTTGAAGCATATCAGTAAAATTACATTTAAGCAATACATAAATCATAAAATAGCAAATATATTTTTTTACCTTAAACATTATCTTATATAATTATGCTTTTTTTACTTCTATAATATCACTAAAAAATTATTCGAACTTAAATCTTAATTTGGAGCATAAGAGCTTGGCGTATTATTTACGAAAAAATTGTTTCATTCCATTTAAAAATACTTATATCAAGTTTAACATTAAGCCAATATATCGAACTGTAAAAAAATAAGTATCTTTCTAATTAACAGTTCAATTTTTGTTCTCTTTTGCAACATAACCTTGACGTATCCTATTTTTCTCAAAAAATAAAAATGGTACCAATTTTATTTCAAAACTTCTTTAAAATTGGGGAAGTACTGCAGCTTTAAAATTCGAACGTGTTCAAGAGAGTTGGGTAATAATATATTTTACAGGTGATCCATTGCTGTGAAAGAGCAATTTTTCTATGTTGCAGGACAAAAAAAAATATATAATAAAACCGAAAATTCCTAATTCACGCTGACAACGAAAGTATCAATCATCTGAGCCATTTACAACAATCAAAATTCTTTTTCTTTTTCTTTTCACAACGTAAAAATTCTGGAAAAGATGAAACACCTTTAGATAAAATATTTTCTTCCTTCATTATTATTTTTGAACGATTTATTATTCTTGATAATGTCTTAATTGTTGTTCTACGAAACATAGATAACATCGCTAATACTTAGTTTATTATTTATCATAAAGGGGCGAGAAGAAACTGGGTGGAGAAATATCCATTTAGAACTTTCTTTTTTTTTCTTAACACTAGAGATCTTTTGTGCATTTTCTCATTACTTAAAATTTGTTCATTTAGTTAAATGGTAAACTGATAAGTCACATTAAAAATCTACGGAAAAAGAAAGCACGATACTAAATCGAAAGATTTTTAAGTAAAAAAACTTAGGATCATTTTACTATGCTTCTCGCCTTTTAATAAATTTTAAGCTTATTTCAAACAGAAATAAAATCAATTATACCAATTGTTGTTTTAATCAGTTTAAATCAGGGCTTTGAATCGGAACTGAAACGAAAAATATCAGTTTATTTCGGCTCGATATATCTTCAGTCATTTTGTTACTGTGACCATCTTATCAATATTTTCTAATTTAACGTCAACCATATACTTGTCATTATCACATGTACATTGCTTCTCGATTTCCTGTTTTGATGTTCACTTGTACTTTTCAGTTTCACATGAAACTACTTGTAGAAGGCAGATTTAATTCAGTTGAATGAACTGGTGTAGAGGATTTCTTAAGAAAAAAATCAGTCTGAGTTATATTTTTCGCATCTCAGCATGCCATCATCCGCAGATGTTTGTATAGAATTCTTAGATAGAAAATAAAGAATCGTAAACCTAGTTGTTCAGTGCGATTTTGATAATGGATAAGACAATTCCAATTCTCGCCGTTCTCTGCTTACCTCTCGTATCGTACGTACTGGTTAAATGTATCAATTCACATAAAGTACTGATTAAAAAAAGAATAATATCTTGTAAAATTTGATGGAACTACTCGTACATTTTTTTGTTTATGATAAAATATGTTTTTAGTGCGAATAAGAATATATATAAAAAAGTTATTCATTCGGAACTGAACTGAAAACCATTGTTTTTGGTGGAACAAAAACCGGAACTGAACCGATTTTTTTTTTAGTTGGACTGGTACGAGAACCGGAATGAAATAATTTTACGGTTTGAAGCCCTATTTTAAATTATCATGAAAAAGTAGTTTTCTATATTTATTATTGTCTCTACTAACATGGTTTTAATTAAATAACGCATATTTTCCTTTCATTTATATGTATAAATAAATTAAATATCACAATATTGAATTAACCCTTTTGTTTTGAATTTTAAAAAATCGGTTTTTACAGGAACATAATTATATAGGTTACATTAAAAAAAATTAAAAATTCAGGTAATAAAATTGAGTATTTATTTTGAAAAAAGTTGTGTGTAGACTCTTAGTAACATACAGTATTTCCCCAAAATCTGGCATGTATCCCATTAAAGTTTCAAATGAAACATCAAAAATTGATAGCTTACCCCTGAATTTAGTAATTTTTTTTTTAATTAGATAAATCACTTCTTTATAGGAAACTTGAAAACAGAAAATATCTCCCCAAATAACACATTGAATTTCACCCATCCACCACATTCAATATATGTTCAGGATTTTGAATAAAATTAAGTGGAACTGGAATGTAGACAACTGGCAACAATATGCGTTTAAGGGTTAATTTTTGTCCACTTCTTACAAATCATTTCTCCGTTTTTCTTTAAATTTATAATCTGTTGAGAAGTTGTACAAATAATTATTTAAGAATTATTTCGGCATAAAAATGATTACCATTTTTTTTACTTAATTTTTAAATAAATTCAGACATTTCCCCCTTAATTTGTATTTGAGACATAATTGTAAAATATAAGTGATCTCTTTATTCTCGTTCTGGGAAAACTTTATTAACGAATTGTCCAAGCGAAAACCTTCATTATATGAGAAAAAAAAGACGCTCTTATTAAAATGGGTTATATTAACATTTCAACCTAAATTACGTTCATTATCGAGTGTTTCGGGTGTTTCCCGCTTCATTTCGTTACATAATGTTGATGAATAAGAATTATATAATTTCGATGAATTTATTATGTAAGAAATGAATGTTAATTTTCATTGTGTAAGTTCTGCCCACGTGCGTTTTGGCTTATTTCCTCTAAACAGAAAAAAAAAATTAAGAACCTAACTAATCAAGTAAAGCTTAAAATAAATTTTTGCATTCGAAATGCAATAGGGTAAATTGCAGAAGGTCACACGATAAATACAACCAGGTGTTCTCCATTGCATTAAAGTTTCAAATTTGTTAATTGTGACAGAATTTATCGTGTGGTGATGTCACATGAATTTGGTCCCATTTCAGTTCAAAAATTTAAATCTTGCGTAATATTCCTAAGCATGTTCAATTAAACTAAGAGAATGATCTTAAGTTTACAAATGTATCGAAATAATCACAAATGCACATATGTAATAATTTTATCGAAACAAAACATGTTTAGGCATCGGTTTGCTGATGCAATTATCATACCTTAATGACTAAAATAAATCACACTAAAAATATTTGCAAACTTTTTTACTATCACAAAAAGCCTTTCAACTAACAAGAGAATTCTGGGTTCTAACTTCAATGTATTGTTTCATTAATAAAAAATTAGGTAGTAAGACATAATGATCGAATACACAAGTCAGCACGTATTTATAGCAAGTTTATTTTAATAAACATAGTTCGATAACTAGACTATTTGACACATAAATATCAGCAAGCAAAGAGAAAACTATACGAAGTTTTTGTCATTTTTATGTTTTTTTCCAATGAAGAAATGCCATCAATAATTTATTTGTAAGTATGATTAAAAACTATCCAGAAATTTAACACAATCATATTAAAGTAATATTTACATAAAAACCAAAAAAGTGCTTCTTCTTAAAATATAATTAATCGAGAAGAATATTACTTAATACAAAAATTATTTACAATGAGCTAAATTCATGTTACGTCATTATCACATGATAAATGCAATCGTGTTTTCAGCTTAATACTTAATTCATGCGCTTCAAGTTGCCACCTTTTGCTTTTTGCAGAAACTTTCATTTAAAAAGTACATATTCGTCAACAGTAATAACCACAAGTAAGCAAAATACACTTAATTTAAAAATGCATGAAAAAAATATAAAAATTTTAAAATATTCTTGATGATTTTTTTTTGCAAAGTACTTGAACATATTTACCTAATAATAAAATTAAAATTTTTATCTGAATTTTACAAATAGAACAAACAAAAGTTAGTTCAATGTCAGTTTTAAATTCAATGATGAACACTTGATTGCCTGTTTCATGCGACCGTCATGAATTTAGCCCATAAAAGAAACACTAGCTATTTACAACAAACACATTTTGCGTGCTGTACACATAAAACTAGGGGTCGGTATTACTATGTAAAACGACTGAAGTAGACCAAAAAACTCTAAATCATTCGAAAGTCCGTTCCAACAACGAGAAACAGCGTCGATTCGTTTTGCATGAACTGAAGATAAAGATCAGAGGCATGCAATAATCGCCCGGTTATTACACAAAGACGTAGGCCGTAGATCACTAGCTACTTGCATAAACTCTGACAGCAATGACCCCCCACCACCTAGCTACTACCCAGCGCCTTTTTCGCTACTATCGGTCATCGCTTCCAACACCCATACCTTTCCTTACAGAGAGATAATAGTCCAATTTTTGCTCTTTTCTTACTGCTTGCAATTATGGCACATTTCAACTGCCAGTATGCTCTGAAGCATTATCTTCTTCCTTCGGCTCAGAGACGCCACATCGCGGCTTCTACATGAAGGATAGAAGCTATTAAGAAATTAGAGTGGACAATTATATTCCACCTCACCCTGAAGAGGTGAATTGAAAGCGAGTCGAACAAGGAATTACCTTTTGGCCCCACTACTGGAGATTCGACACCTTGGGGAGTAAGCGCAGTTTTGGATTTACAACAAATGAATCCATTTAACAATTGCAATAAAGGATTATTTTAATCTATTTTTTTCGGGGGGGGGGATTCATACTCCAAAGACAAACTCGAATAACTCAGACATAAGATTAGTCACAAAATAAAGATTTTAATAAAGTCAATTTAAAATTTAACAAAAAGTAACGGCATTCTTTTCTCATTCTTGAATTTAGTATCTTCCGATAAAAATTGTATAATTATATATATATATATATTTATTTATTTTTGAGAAAAGAAAATAGTTAAATATAAATATTTCAGTGAAATTTGTTTTCCTACAGAAATATTGAGAAAAATCTATACTAAACAATTTAAAACGGAAAAATATTAATAAAAAGTTAAACTATTTGATAAAAGTTTAATAAAATGGCATCTTCATATAAAAAAAATTTCAAGGTCTGTAATGATACGAAAGTTTCCGATGCAAAACAAAAAAATACATAACAGTAATTTATGGAAACAAGATATATATTTAAAGGGCAAATCTTTATTTTATTACAAATAAAAATAGCTGTTTTAAAGAATTTTTATAGCAGTTTATACTAGAATTTCTTGGATAGCAGTCTAGGTTTCGATAGGTTACCCATCTTTAAGCGTTATTGTAGTCAAATGGATAAACAAAAAAAGCTTTAAAATGAAAATACAATTAGAACGCAAATGATTTTTACTCCCTCTTTCTCTTTTTAATTATATTTTATGAATGATGACTTTAATTATTGTGATGGAGAACGCTGTAAAACAATATTCATTTTTTATGATATGCATTTAATACAGAGAAAATTATTTTTCGTTTCTGAGAATGAGAGATGCCAATGTTTTTCACTAATTTTTGACACTAAAAGGTTTCTTGTACGTGAAAAAGAAAAAAGATTTTTTAAAGACACACTAATTTCTTCGTATTCAAAAACACGTGTTCCGTAAAGAGTTGAGATTGTTCTGTATTTTAAAAATTTGAGGATGTAAAGAATTGTTGAAAATATCCTTTTGTTTTAAGGTAAAAGTTCCATCGAAAGAAAATTTCGAAAAATAAAACGTTCCCTTTTTATTTTTACTTCAGTTTCTTTATATGAATTTAAAAATAATGCGTTAACTTTAAATATATAAATTGTGTTGTTTTCTAAACATGCAACATTCAATTCGCTATAATTTCAATCTGAAAATCGGTAAAGAAGGTGGGATTATAGTGCATAAGTATTCCACTAAAACTAGCACAGCCCCACCCAAAGGTGGGCATTACATTACTGTGATTCGAGTTTAATTGATTTGCAAATGGGATTAAGCAAAAAAGTACAGCCAAAGCACAATTCTTTACCAATAGGAGTGTAAGATTGCATTCGTCAAAAGTGGTGACCTATTTCTCAATCTGAGCGAGTTGAACTAGTTCTAGGTTGCTGGGAGGACCTTTTTCTCTTGCTAAATCGAACTGTGAAAAGTAGATGATGTAATTTTTTACAGCGTCATCTACACGAATAATGACACCGAAAGTTAAAAGTGAAGTCTTTCACAATCAAAGCGCTATTACTTTAAAAAATACTATCATAAGATTGTATTTTAACTCATTGTGAGCCAGTAGCGTGTAATTATACTTTAACCACATGGGTGTTGTTATTCAGCCTATAGGGTAAAATCTGTTTCAAAACCAGTTTGCTTTTGAATGTATGCAATAGAATGGTATGTTTGATAAGATTTAAGTAAACTAAATCGCTGTTAGATTCATGGCCAATTTCACTCCTTTATTCTCTTTTTGAAAAAGAAAATAGTGTAGAAAAGTCGTTTTTTTTCTAAAAAGATTCGTAACTGATATTAAATGTATTTGAAAGCTACTGTTTAAATTCCATTGCTTTATATTTTAAGGTATAAATAATATAAAGCAAAAATTCTCAATTTACAAGATAAATACAAAATTCGTTTAACTAATCGGAGACTATCTTTCTTCGTTATTTGAAAAATTCCTGAACAAATAGATAGATAATCCACTCAATACTATTGTCTCTTAAAAATAGCAATATTTTTTAATTCATAACTTTTTAATTATTTTTCCAAGTAACTTTTTTTCTCAAGAAAAGCAACGTTTTTGTAAACTAATTTTTTTTAATATTTCAAATACGTTGCGTCATATATTTTTATTTATAAATATTTATTATATAAACACAATAAATTCCTATTGTAAGTGGATTTTTTTTCAAACTGACACAGTAGTCTTAGATTATCTAAGGATAGCATTCTAGACATTTTAATGGGAAACATCTAAAGATATACGTTTTTCAAATCTTATATTATTATAAAGTTCTTTTGATATTTCTAGTCAGTTTTAGACGGGAAGAATGTCTCGATGAAGAGAAAACTCCATACATTCTCTAATAAAAATTACATAAATAAGAAGGAAAAAAGGTTTAAAGAAAAAATTCTGCACAAAGTTCAATATTTAAAACATTTTTATTTTATATACAATAATATTTCTAAATATTAAAGTTGAAGGAAAATTTATAAATTAAAGCAACGTTTTCTAGTGTAAAAATTGAACTCATTGAATGCAATTAAATTTATTATACCTAGAGATTACACATTTTGTTCAATATCAAAAAATAATAAGTCATTCATATGTTTAATAAAGGGAAATTCCATGAGAGTGCGCTTTTATTATGATGTCCATTTATAAAGTATCCGACTAATTGCGATAACTTTAAAAAAAATGGAGATATGGGGATTTTTTGCGATTTTTAATTTTGCTTAGTACATTTTAAGAAAAATATGCTAAAATTATGAAGATAAAAAGGAATTATTAGTACTGAAATGGGGGAAATTTACAAAAAATAACATAAATGGGGCCCATTCTGTACCAAAAGTTAATGAACAAATTTTCAATTTTTCAATTTTGATGTGTTGCTATGTAATTCATTTTTGAAAAGACCTTTAGAATAAGAGAGATATTTTAATTTTTACAAAAACTAAAGCACTTTATCTTAGCTATTATACGAAATTGCTTAAAACAACAGTGATTATATTAACATAAGGAACTGCAAATTTTGTAATAAAGCAGTGATGATAAATTTGATAGTTAAAACACGTCTACTATTATACAGAACATACAAAAAATATTTCAGTAAATTATTTTCAAAACACTTTTAGCAATCGCTGTCTTTGTTTAAGCATTAAAAAACACGTTTCGCGTAAAACGCGTTCTAATGTAAGCTTGCTTAAAGTAATGGCATCTGCTTTTACAAAAACACTTGTAGTTTATGTTCTAATGAACTGAAAATAATAAACTTGGTATTTTTATAAAGCTAATAAGATAAGTCTAAAATAAAATCATAAAAAAATTGTCTTTTGGCAAAATTCCCAATTTTGGGTAGTCTCTCTCTCTCTCTCTCTCGGATACCTTAATATGAAATATGCATTACCAAAAATATATATGTAGCTCATTTCGTCTCTAAAATATTAAGATATTACATTTATTTCGTTCTTTAATAACATTCATAAAAAAAAAAAGAATGCTCAAGATGTAATCGCAATGACAAAGATGAAGATAGGAAAATATTGATTTATTGCATTTAACCGCAGTTTTATTTTTTTATACATCTGAAAATTAGGCGAAAGAATTAAGACAACATACGATGCTATGACTTTTTCCTCTCACCGAAGCTAATAAAATTAAGGTTGAAACAAGTACGCAAAAAATATATATGAAATAGTAGGATTATAAAAACCGGATTTTCACATTCTTAGAGTCAACGATATTGAAAAATGTTTTGGGGCAGTTTTCACTTCTTTTTACTTTCTTTTTAAAGTCTTAATCTAGTTTGTCGTTTTTACAATTATTTTTTCTACGCATTTCGAATAACATTATAGTTTGATAGAGATTTGTTTCAGAGTTGTTACGAGCTGAAAATATAGGAGTTTCAAATCGTCATTAATTTCTATAATATCTTCTGTTTTCTAAGCCATGCACATCTGAAATATAAACTGTAACCATAATTTGATAAATGTAGGCTTAATAAAAGGATCATGTTATATTTTTCTTCAATTTTGTAAACATTCGCGCAACAGAATTAAATTATACTAAAGCAAAACTTGAAGTTCAGTGTCTGAGTGGTTAGTGCATCGCGCTTCCACACCACAGGTCCGAGGTTCAAACCCCGAACTGGGCAAAATTGACCCAGCCTTTCATCCTTTCAATGGGTCGATAAATGAGTATCGAGCTTGCTTGGGAACTTAACACTGGGGGTTTCGTGTCAAATTGACCACCTTATCGGAACATCTGCTCATGCACCTCAGGTCAAGTGTACTGATATGGGCACAATAGACCTTGGCTCACATGGGCTGTTGCGCCACTGAGTTGAAGTAAGACATTTGAATTATAGCTAAAACATCATAATAAATTTAATCATTTAAAATTATTTTGACTTTTGCTGTATTTTGGGCAATCATACCAGGGAACGTAAACTGATTGAAAGAATAAGCTGTTTTTCTAAGTCCCTATACTGTGGAAAAATGTTTAATAAATACATGAACTTTTTCAAAAAAAAAATTCCCCAACAAACTTACAAAGAAAAGAATGAATTAAAATAGGTTCCCCACTAAACATTGGATTTAGAACTCGTTATCAAATCTCTAAAGATTCATATATATATATATATATTATAAATGTTTTAAGGAAGAGATTTCGGACTATAGTATTTTTATTTAAATGTCTTATAAATCACACAAACACTTATTATTCAAATATTAAATCTAGAATTATCTCGAGAATTCTTTACAATAAAGATCCTTCTTTTCGTATACCATTTTAAATTAAATAAGAAGCCATTTAATGAAAAATTACTCATGCCCGTATCACACAAAAATTATAATTCAAAAGAATACAAATGGAATTAATTGTAATGCGAAATATAACGTACAAAAATGGATTTTTCATCTTCTGCTTTACGAAATTTTAACGTTGATTGATCTCAACAAATTTTTGTATTAGCCGAAATAGTACGAAACATTTGATTATAGCTGATAAAGATCTAAAATCGGATTTTCTTCAATAACCATCAATGAGTGAATGTTACTGAGCGTCGTATTGTAAGCCGTTGGTGACGCCGCGTTCATGCGACGAGAACGAAACATTCTCCCAACTTCCACACCACTTTAGAGGACTTTGAACCATGAAAGTTTTAATGTGCATCACTTCCTCTACACGGCGGGTCTTCAATGGCATCAGGACTTAAACCCATGACTTGACAACGCAAGCTATGAGTTCATAACCATGACCACTAAGACACTTGATGACCATAAAAACAAAAAAATTACATTATTATACACGTGTGTGATTCGTACATTATGGGCTTTTCGTTCATTTATAATCTCTACCCTATACTTTAAGCAATAAAAGTAGTATTTATTTTACTTCAACTCTCAAAGCATTTAAAATTTAACTCAACTCATATTTTACGTTAATACAATTTTCCTTTAACAATGGACAAGTTTCAACAGCATCACTGTCACTCAAAATGGTGGTTAAAACCCGAAAGGGTTAGGTACTCTGTCAATCACCACTTAAAGACTTTTTTTTTACTTTTAATAAATTTACACCTCATATTGCGAGATCGTTATTTTAAAAATTTATTTTATGTTATGCATACCATATAATTTTCTTTTTATTTAAAAAAAAAGTCTTTAAAGAACTATAAGTCTAACTTAAAGTGATTATTAAAATTAAATGAATTTTAAATTTATCTTGTACTCTGTTTTTTAATAGATCACTTTCTGCTAATTTTGTTTCAGCATGTAATAAGTAACTTGCTACAATTAAAAACTAAACTAAACTTGCATTTAATTGCGCAAAATGTCAAAATACTAAGATGATTTTTTAGTCTAAAGCTTCAGCCCTAAAATATTCGCATGCTACTTTTTCTTCTCAATCGAATAGCGTCCGTTCACCGTAGCAGCAGCTGCTAAAAGCAACGTTTACGAAACGATTTAAGTAGAGCCCAGAAGCAGACATTTCAACGAGCCTCTGAATTTCACTCGAAATTGTAAATGATCTAGAGAACAACAAACCATTGTGGAAATGAAAAAATCATTCAATTATATAGTTCTAGGAATACGTAATGAACACTGAATTATTCAAGAGGAGCGGTGTATTCGAATATATTAAAATCGCAAGTCGTTTATGACAATGTGTATTTGCAAATGACATGCAGATAAATTGCCTGGTTCATATCGGCATGAAATCTAATTGAGATCATTGTCACACGCCGCTTCTTCATACATCTCAAAAATGCTTCTCTATTAATCTAATCGGTCGTGGCTAATTTTTTTTATCTGTTTCGAAAAAGAATACAAAGACCTCACCTGTAAAGAGGCAATGACCCATCTCCTAGCTCTCTGAAATATATCTTCATCGGACCAATCGGGGTGTTGTTCTTGAATTTGTCTCGCGACTTCGTTGTGCCACCTAAAAAATACTATTCCGAATGCGAGGAGTGCCGGATTTTGATTCGATCTCGGATCGCCAAGAACTGAAACGAAAATAGAAAAATACAATATTGCATCATAATAGAGAAGTTTGCTATTTTTCAGACGCACACGCACAAAAAAAAAACTTGAGACCAAAATAGGAAAAAAATTTAATAAAAGCTTTATTAAATGAGATATAAAACTAAGATGTATATCTTCAATATAAATATTTTGTAACTTTTGATTCTTGTTTACTTTTTTATTACCTTACTCAATTGACCATTATAATTTTAAGCTACATAATCAAACAAGAACACTATTAAAAAAAATGGCAAAAGTTAGCATTTTAGTCTTTTGCACGCTATTTCAGTTATCAAACATGGTATTAGCAACAAAGAGACTATTATAAATTGTTAAATTCGAAATCCCTTAGAACAAAAGGACGTTTTAAGATCATTATTCCAACAGTTTTAAACGCAAAATGGCCTAGACTATATATATTCTAGGACAGGGATGGCGAACCAGTGGCACGCGTGCCATTGGTTCACAATGTTTTTGGCACGTCCGTGATCAAAATAGTTTGCATTTTATTTAAAAATTTCAAAGTTTACTATGAAGTATTACGAACAAAAGCGAATGATCGGGTGCGGGGAGCACACTTGCTTGTTATTGTCTTGCCTTAGTTACATCGTAGACTACAATTGCTTATGATGTAAAGTTTGTCTAGGCATAGCATAGTCAATTTCATTGACACAATTGTACTTTAAAGTTTGTCTGCGTTATATTTACGATTTTTAACTGTTATTTGTCATCGCTAGTTCAGCACAAAAAAAAAGTGCAAAATAGTAAGAGTAACATTATTAGTAAAGACACCAAAGCGGTGTATATTTTATGTTCTGGAATAGTGGTATGCAGAATATCGTCTGTAAAACGGTATTTTGAAACAAATCACAAACCCTCTTGTCAAAAAGAGTGAACCGCAGCTAAAACAATTAATTGCTTAGAAACCGTTGGGCAAATGACTCAAATTCAGCATGTATTCTACAAAAAGTAGCATCTTACAATCCTAGTATAAGTTATTTGTCATCCAATCTGCAACAACAAAATCACACTAATGTTACTTTAATTTGAAAATTACACGTATAACTAAAACATTTACAACAGTGCAAAAGGTTTTTTTTTGTAGCGATAAATTTTGTGTTTATAGTATTTAGTTTTATTAATTTCCCAAAACTATTTGACGGCACATCTATACCTCATTAAACACTTCTTTTGAAAAAAAATGGCACATTGATTAATAAAGGTTCGCCACCCCTGCTATATATAGTCTGTTAAAACGGCCGGATGTGGGGTCTACTTTTTCAAAAAGTCGTTAAGACGTCACTGACTTTGAAAGATACTAAAATCTACTCAAAGAACCATGGAAAAGTTTTATTAATGAAACAGTTTAGCTTCAATATTGTATGAAACGTAAACCTAATTTATATGAAAAACGCAGCAGTGTGACAATTTAACTTACGAAACATTCTCTCCGGACTGAGCTTCTTCAAGTATCTAGCAGGCGGCGAATTAATTAGCGGGGCCCTCGCGGTATTCCGCGGAGGGAATTTCCCGCTAGGATCAGTTTTCAGAGTACCGTTCTGGAAAGAGCGCATGCTATTCACCCATGCTTCACTAGTGCTGTAAACAAAACTTCCATCGATCCAACTCGTCATTTGATTTAACTGAAAGAAATTATAAAATTATTACTTTAGGATCCAATAAAGAGTTCTACACGTAATTTATTGTCAGAAATAAGTTACAAAATTATCTTATAATTTATTCCAAAACAAGCCATAAAACTGTCATTCATTAAAAGCTAGTGCAATGGAATAACATTTCTACAGCATAAATTATCATCAAGTAAAATTAAGGAAACCTATCATACCTTATTCCATCAAATGTTTTAGTTAGAATATTTAAAATATGTAATACTTTCCCAACACATTCAGAACATAAGTAATATACTTTTGTTTTAGTTGTTGAAGTAAAACATTTTACAATTTTGCGTAGAAATATCTCTTTATATTTAATTCATTTCTATGGTTTAAACTTTCAAAAAATATCTACGTTAGTCAAATATATAATAAAATGCATTGGAAGATAATTAAATATTTTACTCCTCAGAAATAGTAATTTGATTCACTTTTAAGAATACATCTTTTAGAGATGGGCATGATTGAAGCAAATCAAGTCTTCACACAAACAAAATGGAATTGTATGATTGTATTTTTGTAACAAAACAGAAAAACCATCTCACGCTAAAGACTTTGAATGAATGCATTTACAAAATTAGTAATGAATTAAATCCATGACTCTTGTCCAACGATTCGATCTATTGCACTATATGTAACTTGTTCTTTTGACAAAGTTTTTTGAAAAATCTTTTCTAATACTTAAATAACAAGCGTTTGAACCGTAACTGCAACAGCTTGAAGAAAAATGCGCGTAACTAATTATAAATTACTGGATAGGTAGAGGTGAAAAGCATTTGCTAATGATTAATTTTATCTGCGCATCTGGCCACATGATATCCAGTATTTGGGCTATGAAAGCTAGCAGCTAACTCAATCAGTATAGGCTATAAGCGACGATTAGCAGCATCGAAACTATTTTGGACGCTCAGGATATGCCTCGGAGACGTCACCGGGCTGAATATTAGCAGCTATGAGCTAAGTAAACAAGACTAAACCCTGTAGCTGCATACCCACAGTTTGTCGATGAGCGAAATTACTACTTGTGTTGGATGGTATGCGAGTACAATTCCACTTTGTGTGGCAAGAACACTGAGTGAGTGTTCATAAACGCCTCGCTCTAAAGCAACACTAAGGTTATTGGTGACACACCTCATCATTTTGAACCATGGTCAAATAAAGAAGATGACACCTCAACTAGCATTCCATCTATAAACTTTCTCTCCACGTCGACGTGAGGACTTTAAGCCATGGCAGATTTAACGCGCATCAACCGATGTACACGCCGGGTCTTCATTTGCATCAGGACTAGATCCCGTGGCTTGACAAATGCCGGCCACGAGTTCGTACCACAAGATGAACACAGGATCACCTGAGAACACGGCGTGGGCAGCAGATAGCCCGGATTTACAACAAATTGCCCTGACTGGCAGATTCGCAGAATTATTCGTTGTGATCAATTTTCCAAAGCATTTGATATTCGAAACCCTGTGCATTCATCAGCAGCAAAACCATCGGCAAAAATTTGCATGATGGACGGTTGTATTTCTATGGAAGCTAGCCCAAAATTTATTTATTGAACTCCGTGCGCTAAAAGCATTTCAATTATTCCAATTTTCTTTTAAAATCCCTACGAAGAAGAAAAATATCGATTTGTTTATTTCAATTAGCATGTAACAAGTTAAAACAACGGACTTATGGGACTCCGTAATATTAAACCAATATCAAATGCCGAAGAGGAACACCTGACAGATTCTAACTCTTACTGAACCAGTAATATTAAGCACATGGAAGACCATTATTGCACCCAACAGTCTTCAAGAAAATTAGTAATGGAATCTCAAGAATCTCACTATCTAAATAGCCAGTCTACAGTTACCTCAAAATAAAAAACATAAGCTTATTTGATGAAGAAATATATCAATCACCAGGACATTGAAAAATGTTAATCTATAAAATAAAGAATTTGAGGATCTTTTCAAAAGTGTAAGTTATTTGCGCTAAATAGGAAATTTATGCTAATAGTTAAATTTTAAAAATGTTAGAAAATATATCTTTTTGTTAAAACTCTTTCTATATAAATCATTTTCCTAATTTTAGTAAATAAATCTACACTTCCTTCTGTTTTATTCAATATTTACTTTAAGTGTACCGCAAAATTCGGCGTATAACGCGCACCTATACTTTCAAGCTCCCGTTTTTAATTTTTATGTATATTCGCCGTATAACGCGCGCACCCCCATTTTCTAACGAAGTCTGAAATGTTAGTATACAATGCTCTTATGTTTTGAAGTCATTTATTCGAGGTATTATCCCTGACTTTTGAAAGAATCGAATACTTCTAAAGTTACCACTCTTTTAGTTCATACAGCATGGCATTTCTTTTAATTAACAGTATTTCAATATGTGTAGATGTATTTTTTTATACTCATCTCTTTGTTATTTTTAAAGCTATCTGTTTTATACCAGGCGTATAACGCACCCTCAATTTCGATCTTATTTTTCGTGTTACAAGAGCGCTTTATACGCTGGATTTTACGGTATATTATTTATAGAGTTATATTCTTCATAAGAAACCTCCTATACATAAAGCACTTTATTGTTTAAACACATCCACACTAATTTGTACAAAAACCTATGTGACCTATTCAAGCATCTATCACTTGATTTATTCCCCAAATTGACAGCATCGTCAACAAATGTGAAAAATGGAGGAAAACCATTAAGTTGCTATTAAATTCATGCAGTCCGGAAAGAACCTTTATGCATTCAGTACCAGATCTTTACAGGTTATTTATGTTATTATCTCGTCAAAACTAACCACCACTTCTCTAAAAATGGTGCCGGAAGGAGGGGGGGGGGTGATTGGATCCAATTGCGATTACTCGGCATTTACCAAACGGTTATTTAAAGCGATACTTCATTTTTGTCGTACATCATTATTTTAACGAGAATGGCCTATTTATTACAAGTGATAGAAGAATTCTCGACGAAATTTGTCCCAAAAACAATGAGGAAATAAATTATAATTTTTGATTAAACATGTGTGTGGGTATAGTAATCTTTTCATTTAATAATAAAAAATATTACTTCGATCTTTTATTAAATTATATCATTCAAGCATATATCAAAACCTCGGATATACAGAACTCTAACCACTTGCACCATGGGTCACAACTGATCACTCTTTAACAGGGATATTACTTTTCATCAAAATTTCATAAATTTCAGAATCAGGGGGGAAAAAACTACCTATAAGCTACATTAAATGAGAAACCCGTATTTCATTACATTTTCGATCAATTTTTTTTTTTATTTCTATATCGCAAAACACAGCCATGAAAATTACATTTACTAAGTATAAATAAGCAAGAATTTCGTTAAAAGGAAATTATAATAATCTCTCAAATAATCACTTAAAAAAGCATTAAAAATTGACAAATATAATAGGGAAAAATTTTAATCAAGTTTCTTTCATTAACTGTAAAACCGAAAGCATTAAACGTCATTTCAAATGTCAACACACTTAAGTGCCGTATATTTCCGAATATATGCCGATCCGTATGTAAGCCAAGCGCGTTTTTTCTACAAAAGTTTATCCGAAATTAAAAAATCCATATATAAGTTGAATTGAAAAAAAAATAAATGTAATTTTCAAACACATTGCCAATGAAGACAAAAATGTTCCAAACTGGTAAAACGGGTAAAATATTTTCCAATCAAATTTCTGTCACGTAGAACACCAACGACGATGGTTTTATTTTTGATAACAATACCTAACACACATATTCCCCCCCCCTTCATTAGGCTATCTTGTTCACTGTGCCAGTCATACTTTGGTAATATTTCTTTGTTTATAAAATGAGCAGAAAGAGAAATTAGTATGCAGTACGTAATCGTCGACCTATGTTCATTGCCCTGGAGAAAACACTCGTTCCATTGACGATCGCATCCATTTCGGACATCTAAATGAATGAAAGAATGCAAATTTTACGAAATATTTGGCACTGATATTGAAGGATCTAAATAACTTTATTTCTTTTCGAAAAAACATTTCGTTCAAAAACCTCAGTAAGTTAAAAGATTAAAATCACTTGCTCATAGATAACGAAATATGTTTAGAAAATCGTTTTCCTTAAGCTAACTTTTCTCTGAGAGTAGCGGATGAATATTTTATACTCATTATTTAATTAAACCTCTTATTTAATTGTAAAAAAGCTCCAAAAATTCTCTACTTAAACACAGAAATATACGGAACTTTAAAAATCGAAATTCTTTTCAGATATTAAGTTTTAAATAGAAATTTAAGAAAAACAGAAAACGTATGACGTAAGCAAAAAAAGTATACGCCATAAAACTTTTTAAAAAATGCTTGTAGAAAGTTTTGACAAGTTTTTGACGCTTCTACTTCAAAAAATATGGTCTCGACGCGCGCGATCCATCTTTTTTCTTCAAGTTATCAACAGATACACTATCATATGTACCTCTAAATTTCATTTCGCTGATACGACCTTGGCATATAAATTTAAGTGTTTTTACTTCAACAATCAAGTGCACGAGTATTTTAAAATGCAAAGTGCTCAAACGTGATCTACATGGAAATTGCTCTGTTTAAGAGTATAATAGATGATTTTTTTTCTCTCTCATCTTTCCGTCATTCTCAAGGTTAGACATCTTGAATACCTTTTTCAAGCGACAAATGCTTAGATAAAACAATTCTGAATTCATTAGATATAATCAGAAAGAAATCTCCCGTTTAACGATGTTTTGATGAATGGCGCTTTTTTAAAAATGTTTATTTCAATGTCCGTTATTGTGTTCGGAAATGACAAATGATTTATTCAGAAATATGAATCAACAAAAGAATAAACAGATATTCAAATAAACATCAACATCTTGATATATAACACCTCTATAGTAAACCATAAGAAATAAACAATTTTTCTTCTACTCTACCATCCATTTCGTAAGAGTATTTTTAAAATTGTCAACAGACAATAAGCAATAGCCCCACAAGTTATTTATTCAATATATATGTTTATTTGCATCTTGATACGAGAGTGAAAATTTATTTATCAAATAATTCAAATCCAAATCAAAAGCTTCTTTGAAAAAAGTTTTTGTATGGACTTTTTATAAAACTACTAAGTATTGTAGTTAAAAGATTTCGTGTTTTTTTTTAAAGTCGGATTGAAAATCCTTCTTTTAAGATGAATTTCTATACTAATAAATAAGTCTGAATGATGAAAGCATAGATATAACTTAAGGGAAAAAAAGATTTAATTTCTTACATAGATTACTGCTGCACATCGCGCAACTACTAAATATGCTACAGTAAAATTTTTCAGTAAAATAATCAAGACCCTTGGTTACTTGATTTGTACTTATATTCTCAAAAATACCGTACCAAGGAAAAAATACTTTATTTAATGCAATTTTACGAAAACTTTACTTATTATTATTACTTTAATCCGTGTAAAAAAGCATATCTTAAAGTATCAGACATTTTAATAAATGTCGGTTAATTCTTAATTGTTTTATTCAATGTCATACTATTAAAATTACTGATTCATCAATTAAAAAAGTAAAAACAATAATTGCAAAATAAATTGAATACTAGCTCCAAAACTATAAAAAAATATTTCGCACTAAAACAACAAAATACTTAATTCGCATTGAAACTACTATAGTAAATCGGTTACCTATTTCATTCTTATTTTATAAGCTCGATATTAAACTGACATCCGTATAAATCTTTTCAAAGTAATAATTAGCTTTACCTTTGACACGGTTTTTTATGCTAACACAGAAGAGTTTTTCAATCTTTCATTCGGTAACTTCACTATTAAACACAAAAATGTTGACTATATGCGCATAATTGCTTCTTTGAAAATACCGGGTTCTTTCAATCTTGTTTTCAGTTCAAAGATAACTAAATGAGCCCACACAGTAATTAAGTACCAAATGTTACTTCTTTACTTTCTAAGAACTGATTGTACAGATAAGTAGCAAATAGTTTAATTTTTTTTCGCAGGAAGAAAATCTCGATACAGTTGAGGAGAGAGAAGTATGCTGTAAATGATTAACGTAAATGCGAGCCTTATCTTGACCCAAGTTCTTTGTAATAACCCATCATTTACCTGACAAAACCCACCCTGATTCCAGTAGCCAGAGATCCATGCTTTGATTGCGACTTATTATGCCAACATCAATGACCCGGCGTGATCAGCACAAACCATTGCTGCCACCCAGGTGAGCGGAAATTCTTTCTTGCTTTCTATTTCATTTCCGTTGGCAGCTATGGAAACTGACTGATGACAGTCTAGTATCTTCAGGGAAGATTCACGTATAAATTGTCAAAAGATAACGCTGGGAAGTCTTTGCAAAGAGGAAGCGGTTAATTTAAAGTGACATGTACTCTCTGCTTTAATTGAAGAATAATATATAAATGAACCATGAAGAAAAACACAAAAAGTATAAAATAAAATTAAGACCTCGGGATTTTTTTTCTTTTATCTCCATTGGTAGGAATTTAAAATATGTTGAATAACTTTTATTTGCATATGTGTAAAAATAAATTTGTGATTGAGTGACTCACGTTTGGAACAGTGATTTTGAAAAATCGTATAAATGGGTATTTTACTTTGATGTTTACTGTTTGTTGAATTTAAATGTACATATAAAACTGTTTTAAGTATATTATTACAAGAAAAAATTAGTTGCATGCAATTTTTTAGCAAAAAAAAATTATATTTTAAAAACATTTTCCTATTATAAAAATGCTTTTATAACATTAATATTTTGTTTATGTGTCACTGGACTTCATACAGAGACTGAACTAGTTTTTTAAATATGGAAGCGAATTTATTCATATTTTAAAATATCAGCAGATAAATTTTAACGAAAAACATCGATTATTATTTCAAATCATAATAGCGCTGAAAATAAGGTGAATTTTTCAAATATCCTCGCTCAGCCCCTGTATAGAGGTCCCAATTTTATATAGGAAAAATGTTATAGAAGCATTTTTTATAAAAATAGAATGTTTTTGAATGTGTCATTCCTTTTTTAACAAAAAAAAATTCGTTTAAAATTTTCTGGTAATCTTCCTAAAACAATTTTAAATGTACTTTCTAATTCAACTGACACTATTCATTTATGGGCTTTTTTAAAATCACGCTCCGAATACAGTCACCTTATTTCTTATGACGAGGTACGAAAAAAAAACAGATGATTTAATTTTAAAGAATTACACAAAAATCATTAACGAAAGCTTGTTTTGAAAAAAATTCGAATACTTAATTCGAATCAATCTATTAATTTAAATTTAATTTTCAGAGAAACTAAACATTATTTCTAAAAAATTATTTATTTTTATCGAGTAAGAAATGCATAAGCATTACTGATTGTGAATACTCGTAAGGGACGAAAAAGATCGAGAATGATCTCTAGTTCCAAAGATGAATGTGAAAAGAATGATCGGAATACTGAAACTTCAATGAAGAGAACTGTTTGGCAAAAAATTCAAGAAGTCTCTGAATCTGAAAGATCCCCGCTTCATACTACGTTCAGAGAAATATGAGGAGCAATCAGGATATATAGGGAGTGCAATGTTAGGAAGGGCAAAGTAAGGAGTTGATTTTCGATAAAATGTAAACACTGCGACTGTAAATTTCATTTCAATTTGAATATAACGATATCTATTTAAAAATTACTCAGATAAATTAGAATTTTTCCAACGATTTCTCTTCTTTTTAAAAATGTATGTGCCTAAAATCCAAAAATAAAATAAGTTTTCTAATTATAACATAACAATTATTTTGTGTTTCATCATCCGTGATAAATTCTGTTTTACTTATAATCAACTGGGGAAAAAACCTATCGCTTATTTGAGAAAAAGTGGTCATTTGATCTCCAATGGCATAAATAGGTATACATAAAATATCGGCAGGTTTAGTGTTAATATAAAAACATCTTAGTTGTAAATCTGGTAGATTCAATTACAGATATTCTTTTTTTTAGTTTCAACTTTGGAAACACGTATATGATGGAGTAACGCGTAAGGCCTATTGACAAGATCCCACCTTTGTTTGAAATGCCACGCCTGTGCGGTGTCTGCCTGTAAAGACAAGCGGTGTAAATGATAAAGTGGTGTTTCTTTCTCAAAGTGTATGATGACAACAGGATATTATAAATCCGGTATCATTCTTCGAATGCCATCACAGAGTTGAAATGACGTTAGGATTAAGACAGACGTGAGCCATCAGCTACGGTCAAGATTAACTGACACAAAGAACAACCATTTTATTTGTTTTTAAGAGTAAGAACTGTCAATGTTCTGCACGTGAGAAGATTAATGTCAGAAGGAGATAAGAATAGGTCGTTCTGAATTATTTATTATTGAATAAGAAATTGCGAAAGGAGAAAGTGCGAGACGCTTATTATTGTCAATGTCATTTGACTGCTTGAAGAGAGTTTTCTTTTTCAGCGAATCGAGTAGAGCAGATCACGGCTTCAATGAAAGAATCGGTAATAGCATTAGGGAATACCAGTGATCCTTGGCTCCGAGAATAAAAGTATGAAAATTATAATTGTTTAGAAAACTCTAAACGAAATTCACAATGCCCAATTTAGCTTTAATGTGAAAAAATCTGTAGTGTATGAGCTTCTACGTAAATAAAGGAAACGGTAGTTCTCGTAATGTTTATGAATTCATTTGTTTGAATTTAAATTTATTTCATTCTTAAAGTAAAATGAAATGAATAGTAAAATTATAAAATTAATTGTAGGCTTACAAATCTTTCTCTATTAATGAGTTTTAATTAAAGAAAAAAATCAAATTTTATATTCCTAATTAATCAGAATGAATTACAAATGAAAGCACATGAGTTTTTCATTTAAAGATAAGCATTATCCCTCTTAAAGAAATAAGTTACTAAGAATTCATCATTGCTATTTGAAAGCGATATAAAAATGTTTAGTTAAAAAAAAACAACTAAAAACGTGGTTTTGACAAATAAACGATAATCATATTCAAGCTATAATGAGAGAGTAACAGTTTATTAACGTCGTACTATAAAGCTGCACGAGGGCTGTTGGAAATGGACCTCGTCATTTTGAACCTCGATCAAGTGAAAAAGACGACACTTGAGCTCTGGCGCCTCCTCTCCTAACTACCACAACACACTAACAGGATGTTGTCTTAGCCTCGACAGATTTAACGTGCAGCGGCCCCCTCTTCATGTAGGTTTTTCAGCGCCGCAGGCTCGAACTCATGACACGCCAGTCACGAATCCATGACATTGACCACCTAGGCTACCACGGCCACAGCTATAATTAGAAGCAAACTAACAAACTTCCTTCTCCTAGTTATTGAAATATTAAGACATGATAAAAAAAAATTTGGCAAGAGAGAATCAGTACAATTTTTTAACGGAAATATATTTCACTATTTTTTTTTTTGTATTGGAATGTATTTAGTGTTTATGATGTTTTGCAGACTATGTTTTAATTTTACCAAACAGTGCCACGGCAAAAACAACTATTGACGCATAATTTTTTAATATTTTTTTTATTTAATAAAAAGAGCATTCCTAAGAAAATAATTGTTTCCAAATATTTTATTAAATTCTACCTCTTTACGTTCAATTTTCGATACATAGTTAATCGAAAATTGAATGTAAAAGGCCATAATTAAAGAATTATTACACAATTTGTTTTAAAACTTTTATTGTATATAAAACATTTCTAATCAAAAGTATTTAAACTTATAAATGAAACTTCTGGATCAGTGATTCCCAAAGTGGTCTATATCGACCCCCAGGATCTATGATGTTCTGCAAGGAATCCACGTCAGCGAAAAAATAATTTGGGGGTCCATGATGTTTAAATGGGGGGTCTACGGTAGTGGCTCTCATTAAACCAGATTATGGCTTTAATTTTTGAAGAAAATTTAATCAATTGGAAACCAGATCTTACCTATTCAACAGATTTATTTACTAAATTAAATGAGGTTAATTTTCGGTTACAAGGTGACAGCATAAATTTTATTAAGACGAAGACCATCATTTCAGCGTTTCTTGCCAGAATTTATTCTAAAGGAGTATAACATTGGACGTCGCTAATTTTTCCAGTTTCTCAATTGGCCAGGAAAATGACGATTCAACCTGCACTCAACATTCACACAAATGCCCTTTATTCAGGTTTGAGAATTTTTCGGGGCAAATGGTAATTACTATAGTAGACAAAGAATTAATTTGGTCTCATTGAAAAAAAAAATCGGAATAGGCAGTAACGGAGATCTTAAAGTAAAGTTTAGAAACAGATATCAGCAATTTTGGCTTTAAAAAGACATGCCTGTTAGTTATCCCAAATTATGGAGTATTGTGAGAAAGTTTTTAATTATGCTTTTCCTAATGAGAAGGAGTTTCAGCGCATTTCCCTGTTTCCAAAATAAAAAAAAAAAAAAAGACACTACTAACAGATGATACATATATTTAGGGTTAAACCTTACAAGACTAATGCCAAATGTCAAAACTTTACTATTGAAGCACCAGATTCATTCCTCCCATCATGAACATTTGTTTGTTGATTAGTTATTTTATGTTTTAATTAAATTTTTATTTAATTGACGTGTGTTTGAATGTTAAACACTAAAAGGTCACTACAGTTAGAAATTTAAATCTTTTATAGTAGCTTCTATATCAATTGTCAAAAAAGACATTTAAGTTGATACATTTGCACAAATTTAATTGTATAAATAATCAGAGAGGTCTCCCCTAAACGGAAAAACATGGCAAGGGGTCTATGAGATGAAAAATTGAGGAATCTCTGTTCTAGATAATTAAAATCATGAATTCACTACTTAAGATAATATATTTACCAATAATATTTAAGAATAATCTTTTTCCACAATAATACTGAAAGTGGAAAAAACTGCCTTCAAATGTCTGTGGTAACCAACCCAGGAAAAAAATTCCGAAAACAGGATTTTTGTACACGACACAGTTGAGAGACTCCGAGAAGTAATTGAGAAATTCAAGGGTTAATATACAAAGATATATAACTTATTAATATTTCACCCTCACTGCAATTTCGATAGGATCTCGAGCATGAAGACAGATGCAAGCAATTTCCTCTTGCGTAATCGATATCCTCCCGAAGATGGATTAACTTTATAAATCAAACCAGCTGCAATAAGATTCGATACTGTATCCGATAACACATCGGACATTTCAAACTGAACATTGATAGAGGGGAGAATGATGTGTGCGTGGCACGAAATTTAATAAGTTTTAGACACTTGTGAAACTTTTACACGAAATGCTTTCTCTCTCCCTTTAAGTTACTCGACAATTATGGCGACTAAGTGAAGGTGACAGTTTCTTAAGCAAACGCCTCTTATCTTGCCCAGAAAACACGTTATATAACCCGAGTAGATGTTTGTTGTCCTCTAAGGTTGCAATCAACATATTTTATGAGAACATAGCTTGTATCCTGATATTTAAGAAAGGGAAAATTACGCAGCGATAACGTATTTCTTTATTCTTTTTTTCGATGAAGTATTCATGCAAAAATGATACACTGAGCGTGGCATTGCCAACTTATTATTCTTAAAAAACACATTATATAACCAAGGTGTATGTTTGTCCTCCTCTAAGGTTGCTATCAACCTATTTTAAGAACATAACTTGTATCTCGATATTTAAAAAGGGAAAATTATATATAATTAGTGTTTTTGTTTATTCTTTCTTTTTTTCCCGAGGAATTATTCGTGTAAAAAAGACACATTGAGCAAGACATTTTAACTTTTAGTGTTCTCTCTCTCGTTAACTGTGCAAAAATTTAATTAACTTATTTTTCCAGTTACTTTTCAGTAAAACTTCTAAATCTGGTAAAATAAATAGCAATTTACTTCAAAAATTGGTCGGGGGGGGGGGAATGAGGTTCTGAAAATTAGTTGTCGAGATCTTCATCCGTTAGACAAGTTTTTTGCTTATTTTTTAATTTCATAAGTGAATAATTTTTTTAAAAAATGCAGTACATTTCATATAGCTTAATCTTAACTTTTAATCTTTTTTTTTTTACCCATACTTTTTACTCTTTCCATCTTTTTTACTTTCTAACCGTACTTTATCCTCCCATAGGACACTAATGATAAAGAAACTTTTTAAACCTTTGAGGCACAGTGATTTCATGACGAAACCACCTTTTCATAATTTTTTTTCATGTACTATCGACTTTCGATAATTCGCAGTTGGAGGACCAATGAAAAACTTCGCATTATCAAGAAATTAGAAAAAACTCCCTAAATACTCGAAGATAGTTTTTTTTCTCTAACACATTTAAATTTGAAACTATGTAATAAAACAACAATTGTGCATATGTATAAAATTATTGTAAAGTAATTTTTAAAAAGTACATATAAATATAAAACAGAAGTTAAAAGTTCTGTATATTAAAAGAATACATTCATACACAATCTTGTGCATCTCTTCTCAATAGTGAACCATCCTTTCTGAACACATGTATAGCAAGGCCACGTGTTAAGCGAAAGATATAAACGGCTGACAACAGATGTGGTTGGTCTGTTGTCCACTTGAAGAAGGAAAACAACAAAAGTGTAATTTCGCCTGATGAAGCGGAAAAGACTAAGAAAGGGTAGCGGACAGATGGTCATTAAGGGGCTATGATACAGGGGAGACACGCAGAGACAATACAACGCAAAACTTGTAATCTCCAACCTGTGTGCTACAGGACTGCGCATGATAGTGAGTGTTCGAATTGTCGAGAGTTTTATAAGATAACTTCGAATTATTGCGTTTTGTAGTCTGGACACAGCAACAGACTTTACTTCAAATTATTGAGTGTATCCAAACGTACTGTTTCAGTTCGAATTATCGAGAGGTTCGTATTATTGAAGGTTTGAATTATCCAGAGTCGACTATATATAAAAATCAGAGGAATTTAATAAAAATTAGTCTGGAAATAATCTTTTACTTCTAAATGAGATTTGCAATAAGCATTATCCCAAAATTAAAACTATAAGTTCATCCAACAAGGTCTTTTGGCACCGTTAAATAATATGCAACAGTTATTCATACAAAAGCATTTGGGGGTTTACCTTACCCAAAGCATTTTAAATGCAATTCCTAGAAGCGCGGCTGATAGTCTTTCAATGTCTTAGGAGCAATAAGTTCGCTTTGACCCCTCCCCCTTGAAACAATAGACAATTACTAATACACTCCGTATAACTATTTCAGATAATATTGGATTTCATGCACTGTTTCATTGATATTTGTTATCGTATAAATTGGTTTTAGAACGTTTTATCAAGAAAAGTCTCCTAATATAAATCGACAGAGAAAATTTCTTAATCAGAATATTACATAAAATGTTTTAATTCTCTCGTAATTTTTAAAATTAGCGTAAGGCAGTTACTTGTACTTCTTCCTTGCATATCTGTTATACATCTGACTATATTTTGACTTTATTCATTATACATCCGACGTTGATTAATTTATAAAAAGCTGTATAATTGATCCCATCTCTGACCAAATATCCAAGATATATTTCATATTACATATGCTAACAGTAACAGCTCTTTCGATCTATTCTGACCGAAATAGTTTATCATAACGAATTTAAAGACTAAATCAGCACTTCTCAAACTATGGGGCGTGATAATCCTGCGAAGGGGGCGCGAGCATATCGAAAAGTCAAAAACAAACGATTTAAAAAAAATTACAAATTTACTTCAAGTAAGCAAAACTAAATATTCATTCGGCGTAATCAAAAATAAAATACACATTTACTCTGATATAATATACTTATAAATGTATCATACTGCACGATGTATTTGATAATTTAACTCACAATACTAAATTAAAAACAAGTTTAAAAAATTACTAGTGATTCACATAGAATGAAATAAAAAGCCATATAAAGAAATTAATACTTGTCTTAATAATTTGTGTGGTTTATGATTAAAATCGAGTATTTTAGCTTTAACGTCAAAAAAGTTCATTCTTATTGCACTCAACATATTTTTATTGAGTGAAGGGGGGCGCGATGAAAATTATGATTGAAAATTGGGTCGCAAGCATTAAAAGTTTGAGAAGCACTGGACTAACTGATATTCGAATCAAATAATTTTCAGAAAAATGTACACTAATAGAAGCAAACTGTAACATTTTATTAATGTATTTAACTAGAAGGTTTACTTTTAAGTTTTGAAATCTAAAAAAAAAAAATTTCATTAATTTTAATAATGACTGATTACTTTTAATTTGATATAACAAGATTTGTATGAGCACAATGACTGAAATTATTTTGTATGCAATAAGGATTAAATTTTATCCACAATTTTTTCTTTAGTCCAACTACTGCCACTTCTTAGTTTTGGTCATCCTTCAATGCCACTGTTACTCATTTTTTTTAATACTCATACGCGTAGTTAAATAAGAAATCAATACATATCATGTTTCGAAACTCGTAGGCGCCGATGTCAAGAAAACTTGTTGCTTCTCTCTTATAAATCTTTCATATTAATCTATTCCGTAAGCTATGGAAAAGTACTGAGCTCCTCAAAGGATCTATGGGATGTCAAACAGGTGCTCATTGAGCCTCAGGGGGATGGTCAAATGTCCATCATATGTATTTTCCCAGAAATAAAATTATCTGCGCTGTCATTCGCTTTCACTTTGTAAAACTTCAAAATATAAGAAAAACAATTGATATCAACTATTTTTTTTAGAGTTCTGCTTTAACTGTACTGCACTTTCACCTTCACCTTGTCTTTTACAAAAGACATTCTAAATTAAAAATTTAAGTGCAATACTAAAGATTGCGCGTTATATTTTTGAACTAAAGTTCAATCTAATTTTGCTTAAGCTGCATAGCGTTACGAGGACATAAAAGGTGATTGATTATGCGTTTTTAACATCATTATGATGATGGATTGTATCATTTGAACTACAAAGAATGACAGGATAACCCTGTCCTAAGGAATTTTGGAAAGCAGTTTAATATTCCTATGTAAGGATTTTGAAGCCTTAATTCATTTCATTTGCAAAAGCACTCATCCAGCAATTAATCACGCAATCTCTATTGGAATTAAGTCTCGAACCTTTAACTCGTATCTGAGGAACTCTGCTTGTATAAAGCCGACATCTTCATAGATAATAATCGAATCCAAAATATGTTCATACTCTAAATATTTATACTATCCAAATCAATGATTTTAAATGTAACATTATACTTGATATTCGTCATTCCTTACTAAGCTACTCCTTATCTTTGATTATAATTCACAATTGTCTGCTTTCTAAGCCAAGAATCTAATTTCTAAAAGAGAAATATAGACCCACATTGTTTTACGCGAAGCAATTTTTTTTTAATTTTATGTTTTTTTCTTTCAAGTTGGACTACGGATTGGTAATTAACATTGAAGACCTAGTACATTCCCTTGTAGCTGGTATCCTATTTTAGTGTGGCACTACATAGGTGGATATCAATTGCCCCAATGTAATTTTGACACCCAGTTTCCTCCTCAGAGGGAGGCATCTGAGCTCTGACGATGCAAAATAGTAATAAGAATTTAATTTTTCCCCTAGCACCCAAATCAAACATGAACTCGAGGATCTTTTACATGCCACATAATCATACCAACATGGGCGTTGTCACCTTTTTTGCATCATGAAAATCCGATTGGGTCGGAGTCGAACCCGCAATCTTAGGCGTACAAGGCCAATGTCTAACTGACTATGCCCCCACCCCACCCCCAGTTTGTGTTTTGAAGTACAAGGAAAGAAATTTTTGCACATGTAGTAAATTAATCATTAGTTTTAAAGCACATCACAGATAGCAACAAAAAACACTGGAATAGTGTATACGATTTTCATGAAACAAAAAAAGCTTCAATAAAAGAAAAGTTAATGCTTTTTAAAGAGAACTATCTGAAAAATGATACAAACTACTTTATTATTAGGTTTTACACTTTTAATATTTTAGAATATAAACCAACGTTGCTTGCATTTAGCGAATAAAAGTTCAAAAAATATTATCGACAAACTTAGATCTTTTTTAACAATTGCTTCAGACATTTCTTTGAAGTATCAAAGAATTTCATTGTTTTTATACGTATTCATAAAAAAAAACGCCAAACCCTAAATACAATATATTTATGTTAATAATCGTCAGAGCTATTGTTTTTAATAAATTAAAATAATCATTTAAATTGAAACTATTTTAAAACTGGTGCTAAAAATTAAACTTCATCTTTAATAAGTATAATTTATTTTCTATTTATTATTTTTAAACAAAGAATCCTTAAACCTGCCATGGAAAGTACTTCAAAATATGACCATGTCAATCATTTTTAAAAATTTATAAATTTTTCATCTATTCATGAAATACTTCATATGTATTTCTTATTCTAAACACATCTTCTATAAGAGCAATTCTCGTCTGAAGTAATCCTTTTATACCAAAACACCTTCCTAAGAATAACGATTTTTATTCTGTTGCATTGATGAAGAAACTACACTAAACGAAAATCATTCTGAATTTTACTACTTTTGTTTGTCTGAAGAATATCCAACAATTTCAATAGATAATTGAACTGGTAATTTTAAACATAACTTGTGTATTTCAGTTATTTTCATTTTATCTATTAAATACAAGTAGTACTTTACATACTTTAATGTGTAAGTAAATTGTATCATCACGCTGAGTTCTAGATATATACAGATCATTATCAACTATATACAATAGAGTAGGACATATCTCATTATAATAATAAATGTTTTTATCACAACTATAGGTCAAAGAAAGCATATTGCCTTAATTAGAAATCACAATCAAATGATATTTCGTGAAATAGCATGGACTTCAACGATTTATAGTAATTCATTAACGTTGCCTTTTTTTGATGATTTCATCTTTTATACAGGATGGTCCCGAATTCATGGTATAAACTTTAAGGGTATAGATACAGGACATTATAAAAATCATTTATTGTATAGAAATTTATAGGCGCAAGTGACGCGGTGAGGCGCAAACAGGGGAATTAAAAGAAAGAGAAATGGAGTTATCGGTTGATGCGCTCCCGGTAAGAGACAGTAGATGTCTAGCCGCCGTTCAACATGATGCATATCAGTAGGCGAAAGCTCGATTCACAATTGTGCTGATGAATACGATGGGAGACTTTACGTATGCCGAAAACCCAGACATGCATTACATGTAAGGCCGTGCAAATGGTAACGGCAGAACTGCTCTACAAATGTACACGCGCAGTTTCCTGATCGACGAATGCAAGATCACAGAATTTTTCAGCGGTTGCATCGTCAACTTCGTGAAACACGTTCGTTCCTCGTCACCAGAGATGATGCTGGTCCACGAAGAACTGCTATACGCAGTTCAAGCTTGGAAGAAAGTATCTTGAATACTGTGGTTGATAAACCCTAGTCAAATTTCAGAACTGTTGCTCATCACTTAAGTGTGAGTCATCAGACCGTTTGTAGAGTGTTAAACGAAAATCGCTTACACTTCTTGCATTTTCAACGAGTACATGCTTTGAATCCGGCAAACTATTTTCTTCGACAGCCAGTGGGTGGTACAGCAATGCGCCCTGCAGCTGGACTTCGTAGCACATGTGCTGAACATTATGAAGAGTTATTGTAAACACTACACTTGTCAACGATGCTGTCAATGAACACTACGTATTTCCTTTCGTCTCTTATTTTTTGTGTTTGTGCCTCACCGCGTCACTTGCGCTTATACATTCCTATACAATAGATGATCGTTACAATGTCCTGTAACTACTCTTAAAGTTTGTACCATGAATTCGAGACCACTCTGTATAATAAATATGGAAAGTTACATCAGTAAATAGTTTTAATAAACGTATATTCATGAAAAGTTATGTAAATTTAAAGGCCTAGTAAAATTTGAAAGTTTTAATCTCGTAAATATGATGTATGTGCATGAAACAAATTTTCATTTTTTTAAAAAAATAGTTGGAGAATTCGGGTATTGGCGTAAAAATAATTTTCATTAACTTTGTGGCTGTCTATTTAGTGGGAGTTTGGACATTCAGTAAAATCTTAATAAAAAGGTAACTTTTATTTGCCTCGAATAAACTTTTTTCCACGTATATATATATACCCGCTCCCCAGCGCAAATCTACTAAATGCATACTTTTGTGCAACTCATGCTCTAATGATTGAAGGCAAAAAAAGAAAATGCATGTCTTTTGCATGCAATGCGTTAAGAAATCATTTTCATTATGCATGTGTCCTCATTCACAAAAAATTATTTGTAATTATCAACAGTTTTTAGAAAAAAGTTAATGTCTCCTATTTGATTCCTTCCCAAGGTAGTTATGTTGAAACTCAGAAACAATTCTTTAAGAAATTATGGATTGTAAGACTTTCACTAGAAATCACTTTAACAAAAAAATATTTCGCATATGTTTCAGCATATAATTTACAAAATACATTCCGCTGTCATTTGGTATTTCTTTTAAAAACTTAAAGAAAAACGAGCGTTGATGTCATAATAATGTAAGTTGTCAAGACTGATTATTTTAACTATTGTATATGGTTTTCTGATGTATACTAAGTACTTTACAACCAATGTAATGAATTTGCTTAATTTTTCATATTTAAATCATCGGAAAATTTCAAGCATGTAGAATGGAATAGGTTAAACAACATACATGTCAATAAGTTTTGCTCATTAGGTATTGTTAGCTTTCTTTTAAAAGTCAATAAAAAATTGGAGCTATATATACAAACAGTATACCAGCTAATATGTTGATAACAAATAGTGTATTGGGCATGTGCAGCGAATTAGCAAAGGTCAAAAGATCAAAATGTAATTAATTTACCAGGGATTAACCAACACACAAAAAAGTTAAGACATTCAAGAATACAACAGAGGCTTCCCCATATAAAAAAGGGGAGCACACATCATCCAATTAAACAGGATGATTAATTATATTAGAAGGTTACGAAGTTGTGCTCTTTAGCAACAGTTAAATTTTTTTCGGAAGTATGCTATTTTCCAATTGATGCAAATAGAATAAATTGTTTTAAAGCAACTCGAGTTTTTCTTGAGTATTTTTAGGGGGAAGGGAAAAACTGTTTGATATAAAATTTAATTCATCGAAACTTTATTTTATCGTCAAAAAATAAATTTGATTTTTTAAGAGAAAAGAATTATCATTTTGTTGATACTTAAAAAAAATTATGAGTTTTTACAAACTGGCCAAGAAGTTTAATAAAAGTTATTATTCGAATATTCTGCAAAACGTCCAGAATTGTATCAAATTAGCTCAGGATCTTACATCACGATGATTAATCACCTCACGTTAATCATAATATTTTGACAAAACATTAAACAAAAATACTCCTTATTCCCCTATATAGCATAGCGTGACTATTTATTTCCACGATTGAAACTGTCGTTTTGAATAACCTCAAAGTGACCATTGATGCAATAAAAAAAATACGAAGCGAGCGAAAAATTTGAACAAAGCAACTTGTGGAAAACGTTGGCAGAAGTGTGTTGAAATCTGAGATTATTTTGCAGCAGATGCAATAAATTTTAACCAAAAAATTTATACCCTTTGTTTTATAGCTGCATATTGAGTATAAATTTTCAAAGTAGTATAGATGTTCATGTGTGTTTCATAATATAGTCAAAACTGTAGTTATATTAAAGAAGTAAATACAGGAACAAACACACACATTATATGATTCATGTTATAAATGGTTTAAACGAAAAAATATATCTTATTTCTTAAACTATTAATACGTATCGAGATTTTAAAGCCGCTGGGGAATTCAAGGACTTCTAAATAATATTCCAAGAAAAGAAAAGGCAAGAAATAACCACGTCAAGCGTGGAGCAAATGAATACAAACAACGCTGTAAAAAATAATAAAACTAAACGACGATATAAAACATAAGTACTAGATAATGTAAGACACAAAATAGAGTTGCCAAATTCCTAATACAAATATAGATATGAAACAATATATAAAAGCTTTAGCATTCTTCTATCCATTTTATGGTTCACTATTGACAGCAAGGTATGGAAACCAATTTAATAATTTCTAATTAAAATCGCACGTAGTTCTACAGGTGCCACTTTAGTAAGTCCACCTGTGCCTGAAAATGTCTTTTTAATCTTTCCTTAAGGCCCTTTTAATCTTTTTTCCCTTAAGGTATTTTTAATCTTTCCAGGAAGACTGTAATCCCGTATAATAACAAAATCATCTACCTTTAAATTAGGTTTTTGACTTAGTCCCTTTTGATGATAATATAAATTCATAAGATACGTACAGACTTCCAGAAACGCAAAATCATTCATGAGAGCAATAACTAATTACAACGGGCTGTATACCTGACGGTCACATGATAAATGCAATCATGTGTTCTCCATTGTATTCAAAACTGATATTAGACTTGTATTTTTTGTACTGGCAAAATTTAGGGAAGTTTCAAGTTATTTTAAATGGATAAAGTTTAAGTATTCAAATTATTTAAAAAGTTTTTCAAAATTTTAAAAATATTATTTTACATGTATTTTTAAATCAAGTGCATTTTACGTGCGTTATTTATCATTGACAAATATGTACTTTTAAAAAGAAAGTTTCTGTAAAAAGTAAAAGTTGGCTACAGCAAAGCGCATGAATTGATTGGCTAGAAACGCGTAACTGTATTTATCACGTGACTAACATCACATGGATTAATGAACTTGTTTGGCCGGAAACACGTGACTGCAATTACATGCGGTTATGAAGTTACATGAAAGTAGCCCATTGCTTCCGAATTGAGTGAGTGAGGGAATGAATGAATATTGACGTCGCACTGTTCAGCAGCACGAGGGCTTTGGGCGACGGACCTCGTAAATTTGAACCATGGTGAAGTGATGACACCTGAGCTGGCACCCCGCTCTTAACTACCACATCACATCAATGGGAGGACGTTTGATCTCTCGACAGATTTAACGTGCATCCATCCCCTACACAGCGGGTCTTTAGCGGTACTAGGCTCGAACTGTTTCCAAATTGAACTCCAAGGGTTAAGCGCTCAGAAAAAAATCAATTCATTTTTTAATATATATCTGTAAATTTTCTATGATCCATATATTCTTTCGTTTTTTGACTCGTCTATTGGTGAAAATCTCATACAAACAATTTTATACACATAGTTTATTAACAATAGTAATGATATATTAGAATTTATGTAGCTCAAGTAAACAATGAGAAATAGGAAACATATTTCCTATTTCTCATCAGAGCTTTACTTGAAACTTGGGATCATATCAACAATAAACAAACTATTTTAAGTGCATCAAAAATTCATTTTTATTTATGTGTCTTATTTAAAAGGAAATGATATATTTGACTTATAGATGGTCATGTTAAATAATGAAAAATGTCCTATAATTCACAGCAATTTTGCAAGCTTTCAAACCTGATAAGGTAAATTAGAAAGGGTTTCAAAATGTGTTTATAAATGAGAATATAATTTTACCCAGATGAGAAAAGCAATTATAAACGCTAATGTCACGAGGAAACACTAATCGATCAAAATTTATCGATGCAACTTCTTTCAAGATAGGTCAAGTTTATAGATCGGAAGGATAACTAAAAAATTATACGAAGTGTCCTCAACCAACTTGTCTTTCAAGGAGAAGAGGGAGAATTATATTTATGAATATTTCATCAGAAACTGATAGCAAAAGCGATGCTGATGTAATTGTCGAAAAACTGATCCAAGAGATGTGGATGTGCGCATTCTAATTAAGGTAGTTTACAAACATTTTAGCCACTATTTCCATAACCATTTTTCAAAGATAAGTTTCATTACTAGCTCCATAAGATATAGAAAGTAAATCATATTTAACATAAGATAGGGAGAACTACTTTTATGTATTATTGTATAAATTAGATAGATAATTCTACTCATAAAGTGAACTAGCTTAATCATAAATTTTAAGGTTTTTATAAAGGTACCGAACATCAAAGATAGAAAATAGTTTTTACCGAAAAAATGTAAATGTAATTAGTTAATATTGGATTAAATTTCATATTAAACACGCATTTACACGTTTACAAATGCACTTTTACATGAAAAAATATACCGATATTTCTTCGGTCCTTAGCTTCATTGTTCTCTATTATAATTCATAGGATCTTAAAGAGGAACTTACGCCCCCTGGGGAGCCTTGTCACTGCTGAAGGGGTTCGTGAAAAAGTAAAATTAGCTTGGGGTCCGTAAACAAATTTAAGGAATTCAGGATAGGTGTGATATAAAGTAAAATATTTGTAACCCATTTCCATCTTTATGAAAGGTGAAGTAAATTAGCTATGATTTTTAGTGTATAATATAACAGATAGGTGCATAAAATGCAAGTAATAACGAGCGTCACACGGTGGAATCCGGACAAATCGCAGGTTTAAATAGGAGGTTTAAATAGGAACAGAATCTCGCCACTAAATCAAAAATTTGTCTAAAATACGGCAGTATGAAAGTGTCATGAGATGTGAAATGAATACTTTAACTTATCCATAGTTTTAAACCATCAGAAGTATTATTCTTTGTATTGTTAACCAGTTAACTGTGACTGACGAGTATACTCGTCATGGAGAAGTTGCAGGATTTTGTGTATTGACGAGTATACTCGTCACGTGTAAAAAGTAGTGACCATTGGCTATTTAAATTATAAATTTCGAGAAAAAAACATTCTCAAATTTCAAGATATTTAGAATATTTCGAGGTCAGGCCGGAGAAAAACAAATAAATAAAATACATGAAAAATTTACGATGAACTCATGCGTTCCCATATGCACCGGCTGAAACAGCGTAAAAGTTCGCATAACGAATTTCTTTATGAGCGTTGATAGTTTTTTAGATGCTAGCCTAAAAGGGGCAAAGGCAAAAGTCGGAAATTTGATTTATAATAGTGTTCCTTCGGGTATGGGGTAAGTGAGTGAGTGATTTTGGGGTTTATTGGCGCAAGAGCCAATTTCGGCTATACTGCGCCAAACATTTGTTTTAATATCTGTGGTCTAGATGGGAAGAGAAAGAAAGAATGAATTGAATGACAAGAAAGAGGGTCAAAAATAGAGAAGGATCACTAGGGTACCCCGGGTTCATGAAGCCCATGTTTACCAAAGACAGTAAACCCCGTGGGAAAAGGAAAAGATCACTAGGGCACCTCGGGATTGTGACACCCGTACTCACCTAAAGAAGGTGAGCCCCCTGAGGGGAGAAAGTGAAAATTAACGTCGCACTGTTCAGCTACACGAGGGCTTTTAGCGACGGTCCGCGTAATTTTGAACCATCGTCAAGTGACGCGGACAACACCTGGGCTGGCACCCCACTCTCCTAACGACCACGCCACACCAATGGGAGGACGTTTGAGCTCTCGACAGATTTAACGTGCATCGCTCCCCTGCACCGCGGGTCTTCAGTGGTACTGGGCTCGAACTCATGACATGCTAGCCATGATCCGATGCCTAGACCACTTGGCTACCGCGGCCACATGGGGTAAGCCATGGAACAAATGCGTGACACTGACCAGGACCTATTGATAGCTGCTGGTCCAATATTAGATATCGAGTGGTATAAATGCCAATTGTTTTAGGTTAAAACCATGTGCTGAGATTAGAGTAATGGCCCAAAACAGAGTTGCCTAAAAAACAATTATTTTATTAAGAAGGGAAAGTGGAGGATTTCTGGCAAGAGGACAGTGATCAACCCTACAACATCTACTCCAGAACTTCCTTAGTTTCAAGACAGGTGGAAAATATTTTATCAGTAAAGACGGAAACAAATCAGCGTGTATTTAGGTCCATCAGTCCGAGAATTTTGTGTGACGATCACTAAAATTCATAGATATCCATAAAAACTTGCGGTCAGTTGCGTTTTTCTAGTAATATGCATATAACACACATATATGCTCACGTTAACCAAATAAAAATTAATATTTTGTAAAATAAAGGCCTCTTTTTGATTCGATATTTTAACAGCGACACTTACTCTGTGATTGACGAGTATACTCGTCATCGCTCGATTTCCATGACACACATAAGAGCGCGTTCTCAAACTGGAACGCTACAGTTAACTGGCTAAGATAAAGCTACGTAAGTATTTTTGAATACAGTGTTGATATATTGTACGTAAATTTATTCACTTACAACTGTTATACATGTTACTCTCTCTCTGTTATCCTTTTGTTAAAGTTCCTTTATAAAATAGGTTTATTACATAATGCTTTACAATTTCATTATTTTCAGGAGATCGAAATTAGATTTGTAATGTTCTATAATGCATTGAAATAGAGGTAAAGTCGACTCTTACCAACTCAAACCTTCAATACGTACCTTTCACTAATTCGAAGTATATGCTTAGCCCCTAGAAAAACTCTTGATATTTCGAACTAAAACAATACGTTTTGGTACACTTAATATTTTGAAGTAATATCTGTGGCTGGTCAGAATACAGCACGCGGTAATTCGAAGCGATCTAATAAACCCCTCGACAATTCGAACACTCACTATCAAGTAGAGTCCTGTAGCAAACAGGTTGCAGCTTACATGTTTTGGGTTGTATTGCCTCTGATTGTCTCCCCTGTAACGTAGCCCCTTTGATGGCCATCGGAGTTGACTCGGATAACTCTGACAGAAGCTAAAATGTCACTAAACAAGCTACGCAACTTTTTCCTTCAAAATTATTTTGATGCGGATGTTTTTCAAGTTTCATTTATTTTAGAAAAATCTATTGAAAAAGTTAGATTGAATGCCATAAAACAAAACAAAAAACAAGAAAGATAATAGATTTTTTTCGTCAAAAAAATTACGTACAGTATGTGTTCTTTTAATAGTTGTTTCAATGTATTCTTTTAATACAGGACTTTTAACTTCTGTGTAATATTTTTCTGTATAATATGTACTTTTTAAAAATACTTCAAAAGAATTTTACACAAAAGGATAATTGTTGCTTTATTTCATAGTTTCAAATTCAAATGTGTTAGGAAAAAACTTTTTCCTCGTATATTTTGGGAGTTTTTTTACTGCCCACTTGATAATTCGAAGTTTTTGATTGATCCCTTCAACTTCGAACTATCGATTATCGACTACATATCATTTTGATATATAAAGGGATCTATGGGTACAGTAAGTTTGGTGATCACAGTTATAATGTAATGTCCAAAACATAACATTCATCCCGTATTTTTCAACTTTTTTCCTTTTACTTTTTGTTTAAAAGTTCAATGTCTGCTGATTTTAAACATCAAAACACAACACTTAAATCAAAAATTAAATTCTTTTAAACATACGAATATCGTTATCAAGGAAAGTAAAAAGGTATGGAATCCGAATCTGAAAGGCAGGTAGTCATGAATCCATTTTAATCAAAAGTGCGCAATTCATTACGATATAAACTTTCACAGCACTTAGTGAATGGGTGGCGGTTGCTTGTGACTTTGAGGGTAGAATAAATGTACGTATCTAATTTCGTGTTTCCTGCGATCGTTAACATTCCTCCTGTTGATCATTTTCCAATATTAAAAGCGAACAACACCTGAACGTACGTGACTTACACCAATAAATATCTACGTCACGATGTTAAGTATTAGTCACGATCCGACAAATGCTCTTGCAAATCGATACGTTCATCAGCATTCGCGCGAATAATTTTTCTATTGAAAAGAGAAAAAAGATTGGGATCTTTCTCACTTACATTTTCATGTATATTGATAAAATTACCGGCACGATTTGTGGTCTTATTCTGATCAATAAAATCATTTGAATGGTAGAACATTCCCAACCCAAAATTTATGGAAATTAAAACATGGTTTTGATCTTATTTTCTATAGACTTGATTGAAACTGCTCGTGATGCTTCAGATTATTAAAATAATAACTGGCATGGTTTCTTTCCCTTTACAATATTTAGAAATAAACTGCGGTATTTTTAAGAAGTATTTTTAAATAGTTTTATTTTGAAATAAATATGGAGGCATTTATTAGTTTTTATTTAATAATTATTTGTTATAAAATGTATAGGAATTCTTCCATAGGAGTTATAATTCATAAAGAATGTTGAATGTAATTAAAAAAACTGCACAAATATAAAAATGTGAAAAAAATGTTTTTTAATTCTGTGAACTAACTTTATGAGAGATATAAAAAGTATGAGAATAAAATTAGAATTCGTCAATTATGAAAAAATTACAGTGAAATAAATTCATGATGAGGAGGAAATAAAACCTGTATAAAATAATTTGTCATAATAACACCAAATATTTATAATTATTTGATTTTATTTGGTGTAAGCAAGTTAATTGAAATTTTTTAAAAGAAATACGAATTGGATATCCTCGAGATTTTATAGTCATTAGTTGCCTCATTTTCTTATTAGTTGCTATGGTGTGCAAACCCTTAAAATTTCTAGTAAATCAAATCTTATTCTGCAATAAGCCACATGACTCGTAGTAGTATTAAATTTTTTAATCAATTTTTTTTATTGCTTAAAATTATTTCAAGTTCTAATTTTATTATTATCTGTATCCAAATAAAAAGGAATCACTTGATATCAACTTAAGTACAAATTGAGTATTAAAAAGTATCATTTGGTTAGTTTTGAAAAGACTTCATCCTAGAACATCAGGAAGGGCTTCAGAATTTAGAGCTTCAGCAATATTTAGAAGTTATCTTTATCTCCAAGCGATAGCTTTGATACCCAAGTTGATTATAAAAGTTTTGCAGTCACTATAATTACTCGTAACTATCTTCCTTTGAATCAGTTCTCGGGTTAGATAACTGAATAAAAATAACTCATCCTGAAATACTGGTCTATTTAAATACGCAAGAATTAGTAACATTTGTAATAACTGAGAAAGAAACAAGATAAAATTTCCAAAATTTAAGGAAAAGAGTCGACATTGAAAATGTTAAAGCTTTCCGCAAATTTAATGTTCTGTAAAGTTTTTGATGAGGTCGAAATTTTTATTACAGAAATGGAGAGGAGGCTTGCACATTATAATTCTTAAGCACATTTTTCTATTGTAAGCATTCTAATTCTTAAATTCCTAAGTTAAGAAATAGTTTGAGTTAAAGAATAAGGACCTCACAAATGTTTTAGAATTTTCTTTTAAATTTTAAGTTTCCTTTTTTATATCCGATAATATGTAAACTAAAAAAATGCATCCATCAATAGACCATCTTAACGTAACTGCATGGATATGGCTTTAATAATTGAAGATAGGGCATATATAAAATATTTAGACTTTGACATGCACTTACGAAATCGAATTTTAATTCATTAAAATCTTTGGAGAGAAAGTTATTTAAATAAAATTTGAAAATGCAAGTAAAACTTTATAGAAAATTGTTACACAAAATAATCAAAAAATTTTCGAGTTGGCCTCTCTAAGAATGAATGTTTTTGAAGCCCAACAACGACTTGCCAGAATTATTGATGTATGTTTACACAATAACATACCAAAGTGTGCAATTTATTTATAAGCAATCAACACATGTACAAAAATTCCTTTAAAAGGTAGATTTGATATGTGTATAACGACTCTGTTTGCATGGTCATAAGAATTAAGGAAAATTTAAAAGGGGAAGAAGCTTACAGTTTTCTTAAGATAAGAGAGGTTCCACTTAAGATTGGTCTACCTCCTTTCTCTCAAATGCTTTCCATCGTAATCTATCTTTCAGACGTTTCATTCATGTCGTTGTTAGTAAAAATTTCAAAAATAATCGTCTGCTCTCAGAAACACGAGTTAAACTCAAACCGTATGGATTAGTTTTTGAAGTACCCATCTCTTATCAATTTTCCCATCTCTTATTAATTTACATAAACTTAAAGAAAAGGATCGAAATTTATAGGGTAATTTAGAAAAGCGTTTTTTCTTTGTGTGTTATGCTTAAAAATTTTAATTAAAAACTGCCTTAATAATTTGTATTTTTTTTAAAAATCAGCAAAAGCATTTTTGTTCTTATAATTTTAGAACATCAATGTACAAATCTAACGCCTAGTGTAAAAATACTTTACGTATGTACTTTACTTAACGTCCGAGAATATTGGTATTTTCATCAAACGACTCGGAAACTAAGATAATGTATCATATATTACATCATGTTATTCAGAAAACTGAAGCATAATAAATGCTTCATATTAACAGCTTATATATGAATAGCTTACCATTTTCATAAGAGAATTAGGAAAAATTTATGAATATAAACATTAAAATTTGAATTCGTCATTTTAATCTACTATTTATCACAAAAAAACTTTAAAAATACCATCATTGTTTTGGAATGTTAATAATTTTTATAAAGTTTTGTCTGAATTTGATTGTGGTACATATTTTATATTGGTGGATATTGATATCACTGTAAAAATTGATGATTTACTTTCACATGATAAATGAAATCATTTTCTTTGTTTTTGTAAAGTTATTCATTACAAATCAAATGTATTTAATTACAATAAAAACTGCAGTCCCGTATCTACAGACTACTTGAATTGTAGTTTAATAAATTTTCTGGAACTTTATTAGAATTTATGACAACGAATGTGTATAATATTAATTTAAATGTGTAATATTAATTGATAAATTCTTAAATCTATCTAGTACAAAACTGGTATTTTTTACAGTTTAATATAGTTTTTTTACTTGGTTTGATAATGTATATTAATTCCTAATGAAAGACGTTCAGTACTATTCTATTCAATCTTTTATCATGTATATGTTTTTTATTACACTATTTAAAAACATTTAGAAAAGAATCTCGTATGAAGGAAACAAGATATCAATCATTGGCATAGCCACGTAATTTTAGCGAGTTTTTCACATGTTGTATTTTACAATAATGCAACTAATGAACTTTTTACTAACAAAAAATAGTACTATACTTAAAGAAAATTTTTTTTAATTTTAAAATTATTAAATTTAAATATAATTCGGCTTATGTAGGGCACAAATGCGACCAAATGCCGAAAACCCGAGGTCAATCGGTTGCTTATTGGCTGAGAAAAAGGTACGACAAAATATGGAACGAAGACGAAGACTAAATTTGCGTCCTAATAGCGCTTTTTTTACACTACATGAAAAACGCGCTAAAAATATAGTTAGTTACCTTCGATTAGTGAAATTTTACTACTTGGAAGTTTAACCTTAATAATAAACTTTACGAAGAAAATAAAGTAACTTTTCGGATAAAATGAGTAATTCATTCTCATTTATTTGTAATTAAATTAGTGGATTTCAAAATAATTAGACTGGAAAAAATAAACGAAACGAGTAATAATCTCCGTAATAATTGATTCTAAACTGAAGCATGCACATTAAAACCACCGAAGCTTATCTTATTTTCATTTCTATAAGTCTGCATTTGCTCCGAGTTAATAAGCCAATCCATTTTATTCAGATTTCCCGAGATATTAAAATGGGCCAAGTATTCAATTTAAGAAATTTTAAATTTTTATTGTCGGAAAGGAAATAAAAAAAATTTAGTATGATAAATATGTTTATAAAAATTAAAAATATTTCAAAGAGAAATATCGTTGCATTTCTTCAGGTTAAGCCAATGAACCAAAAACTTCTTGCCTTACAAATTCGTGAACTCTAACATTAATCTGTGATTTGATTGAGACTAGATCTTAATTTAAATGCATTATTTCAACATTTAAAAAAAAATTCAATTTGTATTTTTTGAATTAATCAGCTGTATCTCTATTAATCTTATTAACGTTACTATTTGGGACAAACAATGGAAACAACACATTTGACCTCGTTTCTATTGTACTCAATTTGCAATCATCTGACTAATTAATTAATGTAGAGATTGATTAAAAAGATTTATGCAGTAGTTCAAAATAAATAATATCTAATGGCTACATCAAAACAATTTGCTAATCTTTTTTTAATTTTAAGGTGAATATCGACTAAATGTAATGTCGAATTAATGAAAACATTCCGTATATTTTTCCAGACATTAAAGTAATAAAGGTGACAAAACTTTGTCTCCTAAATGAAAAAGAGCTCGATAATAAACTTAAAGAGAAAAGATACAAGAGGAGAAAAATTTCTAACGGTTATCATTAACAGAAACACACATAATATTTCCTGTTTTTGTGCAATAATATAAAACATACTTCTGTTTTGAAGCTAAATTTTTAATATTCGAGGCCTTTTATGATCGTACATAGTAATATAAATAGCCATAGCGAGAGTTTTACTAACGAGCGTCGCACTACAAAGCAACAAGAGGGCTATTGGCGAAGAACGACGGAATTTTGAATCTCAGTCAAGTGACGAAGACGACACCTGGGCTGACACCTCCCTTTCCTTACTACTGCACCACGGCAATGGGTGGACATATTAAATAGCCACGACATATTTAACATGCATCAGTCCTCCCTAGACGTTCAGGGACATCAGGTCTCTTACCCGAAACACTCCAGCCACGAGTTTGTTACTATAATCCACGGCCTAATAAGTGGTTATAGGCATTAAGTGAATAAAAATAACACAAAAAAATACTCAAATAACCTTATGGAATGCATTAAAAAACCTGTAAAAATCTTAATGAAACTGGAATAATAAATTTTCAAATAAACAAAATAAATTTTCTGCATATATTATTTCGTAAAATATATATAAATTATGATATTCCTATAATAAATTCTTCAATATCTTCAGCATTGCAATGAAACAAAGAATTTATTCAAAAAAAATCGCTAATGTTAACGACCTATAGAACAATTTTATACTTAAATCTGAAACAGCATCTGTAAATCTTAAAAATTATTAAGAACGAGAAACCTATAAGTTTTTTTTAAAGAAAGAATTCATGAAAAATAACCGCAAAACACTTCGAAAAGTGCACACAACACAAAAGCTGTTGACCTCTCACCAAATTAATATTTCAATCTGAATTAATTTCACCTAAAAAGAACCATGATCAGAATTTATAATAAGACACTAATCCCAAGGATCCGTCAAGTTAATACACGACATGTCATTCAAATTGACAATTACCTAGGGTACAACATTAACATTGACAATAATCGCAGTCAAAGCATGAGCATCATTTCCGATTTCTTATCTTCGTCACATTTTTAGTAGAAAAGCTCTTATCCAAAATTTCTTTTAAAAAGAATTGATTATCATACCTGTTCTCTCGGACTGTTAGGTGACTGCCCTGTTCTCGAGTCGTAAAGAGCCCTGTGGAAGGGCATGAATTTGTGTCCCTTGCATGATTTGTCATAGATGTTATCGCACGTGTCGATCTCGATTTTGTGGAGCTCGATCGGACATCCTGCTTCACTTGCCATCAGTATCTCAGAGGTTACAACTTGACCTAAAGGAAGAGGAGAATAATGTGTGTATAATTAGTTACACTGATTGAGGAGCAAACCAAACGTTGGTCAGTTTTATTAAATCGGGGGAAGCGGGTGTGTAAAGCTCTCTGAATTGTTGGGGGAAAACTAACATTCGTCACCTCATCGGAATAATAAATATTTTCATTAATGAGGGGAAAAGGTTCTTCGCCTTCAGTAAATTATGGTATTTATTTTCTTGATCAAAAATGTCATTTTGTAGCATTTAGTTCAGTTTTTCTGATTATTTTATGCATCCAAATCTTTCATCGTATCACGCTAGTGTACTTCCTGTTTTTCTGTCAAAGAAACTGTCATTTTAATAGTTTTTTTTTAGACTCCATTTATAGATTACTTTCTTTTTCACTGAAAGCTTTAAAAATTGTTTCGCTTTGTATATAATTCAAGTGTTACTTTTATATACATCTTTATATATTTTACAAATATCTCTCAGCAAAATATTATAACATTTTTAAAGTTTTAGCGTTTGTTCAAATATCTGAAAATGCTTTCTTTAGTTTTCTGTAGTCTTTTTCTCGTCAGTAAAGATTATATAAAATGTGATATGGAAACTATGACTGAGACATTTTCTAAGACAATTATTTATAAAATAGTTTTATATATAATAGTTAATGTACATCATCTCATAATTTTTGAATTCAGTCTCAGACTTTTTAATCTATTTTTAAAGTATATAAAACGTATATGCATTATATTTTAAAAAAGAAAATTTCACCCAAAAATAAAATAAGAGATTAACTTATTCGGAGAATACAGCGATTCAATTGCACAATGCATTGGATATCTCGAGATTACACTGGATTACAAATCCATAGTTTTTATAATTCACTTTTAGAACCAATACAAGCTGCTCTTTTAATATACAAGAGTTTTCAAAATTTGTATTTTTGAAGCTCTAATTAACGCACAGAAATAATTTTTAAATGGGTAATTCATTTAAATATTTTCCAAATTGTTTATTTCGCTGAGTATTGTGTTGAAAACTTATGCTTGATATCGTTTCTGTGTGTAACACATATTTGTTATAAATTTATATAATTAGGACATTATATCATTTATTTCTCTATAAAACGATTGCAGTACACTTAATTTGAATAAAATTCAGAAAAAATCATTTTGAAAAAAATCACAGCAATTTCAAGAAATGTATGTCTTTTACGCTGGCAAATTCTCAGTTTTCAATCTTCACTACTTGAATAAACGCATACATTTAAACTTTTACGTTCTCGCCTTACTATTGTTTTTTGGGACATTTCGTGACAAATGTTATAAATTGGGGATCAAAAAGCGAGTTGTAAAATATCGGAATAGGAACCGAAATTTCAGGATGTATGGTCACCTTACTTAAATACAAAAGAAACTTCGAAATTTAAAATATATTTGTTCTTAAGATAATTAAATATAAAAATTGAAATCCTTTTTTTAATCCACAGCAAATCAGAATGAAGCAATAAGGGAATTTTACTTGTTTCATATTCTGTTTGAGTAACTTCACATATTTCATGTTTTTGCTTTTAAGCATTCAAATAAATCTGCTATTAATATTCGAGACAATTTACTATCCATGACTTGAAACACTTTGGTGTATTCATATTTTCAAAATGGCTTCCAGAGAAACGATCTTGGAATAATTGTATCGTAATAACATTGTTACCTGTAACAAAAGATACAAAAGAAGACGGACTTAAAATATGCTCACAGATAGGAAACTGTTTCTTAAATTTAGTATGATTGCACGAATGAAAAAAAAAGTCCAGATACTAATCTTTACCGGAATTTACCTCCCATTAACTTGCCAAGGTGAACATTACGCGCCAAAACGGCTAAATCAATGAAATCTTTTTTCCAGGTAATTGCAAGCATTTCTGTTCTCTTTATGGGCTCATTCATTGAAGTACCAGGATTTATGGTGGAGAGCAGGTCGAAAACAAAGGCGTGTCTGCTCCCCGTCATATCTCGATGGGCACTCTCATCCCACTTTGAGTCCGAAGTGATTTGCCGTGAAGTCCATTAATTACCGTCGGCGAGACGACCGCCGGAGATAGAGATAAGCTGGCCGAAGAATGAATTAGACTCTTGATTAATGAAGAGGTGACGGTCGCTCGCGGAGTATGCCACGGCTTTTTTTGTTCCTTGCCACTCACTCCTTCAATCTTGACCAGACATGCTTAATAACGCTGGCTGTGTTCGACAGTTGAGATGTTTTCAGAGATTTTTTTTTTGTATAGTTATCAGACTAGAGAGTTTCACTCTGAAAAGAAACGAGACTTGCGAAGTTTTGTTTAAACTGCATAATTAGTGTATAAGTTGTGCTCTTTTCTGTAATCATCTCGGATGGGGAACAAAGATAATACTCACTAATACATATTTTTTACCAAAAGTTGTTAGAAAATAAAAAAAGAACAGAAAAAATATCTATGATCTACAAACAGATTTCAGTTTTAAAGATTTTCAACAAGTGACTGAGAGAATGTTTATTAACGTCGGACTAGAGAGAGAGAGTAAGTAAGGCGAGGCTAATTGGCGAAGGGTTTCGTCATTTTGAACCTCTGTCAAGTGACGAGTAGGACACTTGAGCTGACACCCCCTCACCGAACTTCCGTACCATGCTAAACGGTTGAACTTTGAGCCCCTCTACACGGTATGTCTTCATTGACACTAGGCTCGAACTCGTTAAAAAGCAGGCCATGAGTCCGTAATCATGACTACGATGTTACCACGACCACAAAAGTTTTTCATTAGAAAATGCCAGCAGTACATTTGGCGTAATTTATCAATAGTTTTTCTACGATAACCATATTGATCATATGTAGATTTCGAAAGCACTTCTAGTAGTAATAGCTAAAACTGAGGATCGATTGATGAATTTTAAGTTAAATGCCAACATAGAACTTGTATATCACAACTTGCACTATTTTATTTAAGCAACTAATTTCTTACCATAATATTAAATATTTTATTTAAAAGATTTTGGCTAAATATTAATACATTTAAACGCCATAGTTTTGCTACGTCTGTATACATTTTATCATCTAAACCAGAGGTCTTCAAACTTTTTCAACTCACGGAACACCTAGAACTAGAAGGTGCTTTCATGGAATCCCTAGAACTAGAAAAAAAATTTCGGAGAACCCTATTCCACACACACACTTAGGAGACCATATCTTAAAATATTTAAAGTAGATCAACAATAGATCAATGTAAAGGCAATTAAAAAGTATTGCATTTATTATTAAAAATTTAATCTACTTTTAATATAATTAATTCATTAATAATATTAATTTGTGATCCAAGTGTCATCTACCCATGCATTATGCTTAGTGACCGAGATATGGGGTTGCATTTTTTTCACACAAACTTTTGATGTCTAGGTCTATTGAGAATAACTGCAATCGCATCACATACCCTGAGTTTCATTTATTTCTATGACTTGTTTTTTGTAGTCGCTATGAATCTGATGATAAGTTATACCCTTTCCTTAATTGTGTTTTTTCCTCGTATGCAAAAAGGTGCATTTTCCATTAGAAAATTATTTAGTTTTGCAAGACATTGTACTAACGAGTATAAATATACCTCGTGGAACCCAGGATAGTAAACAAAATATTCACACTATCTAGTAAGTAATATATATATAAAAGAAAACATATTGATATTTTTTTTATTATATTATAATAAAAGTTTAAAAAGTATTGCAAAGTAAGTTCATTATGTATAAATAAAAAAAATTCAGTTTCTTAATGACAAGGATAAGCTTTAAATTCTTGTGAGTATGCAAACACAGAGAGCGTGAATCTATTTTGAGTATAAGTTTATTTTCTATTTTTTTTATTGCGACTCGTGGACCCCTTTGGTATGATTCGTGGAACCCCAGGGTTCAGTGGAACACAATTTGAAGACCACTGGTCTAAACCAAAAGTGGGCAAATAGCGACAGAGTTTTTTTTAGTGGGGGACCAAGACGGACACAGGGTACACTTGTCTTATTAAATAGATTCGAAAATTAAATGTGCTTGCAGCTGTAGATAATATGAAGTTAGCATAGCAAATGAATAAAGCTGCCACTATTTTATTTAATTCCTATTTATTGATTTGCATCGTACAATGCGCGCTTTTCCGAGATGCAAAGTCAACTAATGAATGCAATCCTTTTAAAGTGACGCGGCCGTCCTATATCCATTGCTTCCATAATGTGGCCCTCGAATCAAAACAATAGCCCGAAAACTGTTTTAAAATATTGAAAGATGAGTTTCGTAGTATTTGAATTTGGAGACAAACTCCTCACTGATTCATTCATAACCTCGTAGGGCCATTGATTGAAAACTCTACGAAATGCACTCATAGACTGTCTTCAAAAGGGATAAAAGTGAAAAATAATTGATACAAATAAAAATTGCTCTTCATGCAGCCATGAAACGAGAGCTCTTGGAAAAAATAAGCTCTGTTCGTCAGATGTATCCTCTTCAACTTTTGATGCGTAGGAACTCTTCTCACCTTTGAAAAGGGCACATCAAAGGATGAAACATCAGATTACATCTGTAATCCAGTATCTCTTTGTTCAAAGCGAAGGCTGAATGAGACTTTTTCTTCTTTCCTTAATCACCGACGTTATCAGACAGCTGTAACCTTTGTGAATGTCGAATGGTAACCATTAAACCTGTGTTTTTGAGAAGATCAAAAGTTTATCCTGAATAAAGTGTAAGTATATATCCTCTTTTTGGTCAGCATATTATTGAGATACTTGTCACTTTTCCAGACTGTAATTTAGATTGGCCTAATACTTTCGTAAGGTCACGCAATGTGTTTTTCATTGACACAAGAATGAAAGGTGAATAAAAAGCGTTTTCCCATTGCCTGGTTTTAGATTTCTCTCATTTGCGGAAGTTTTTAAGTACTATTGACGAACTTCAATACAGGGTAGTTTACACATCACTTCTTCTGTCTCTTGGATAAAAAGAAACAAATTTCTGTTGATAATTTAGATTACACGAAATCTAACAGAAATAAAGGTGCTTAGCAATTAAAATATTCATACAGGTAAAAAGGATGTGTGAGGTAACTAAATATATATATATTATTTTTACTTTTGTCAAAATGGTAAATTAAGTTCAATAGCCATCGTATAAAATCCATACTAACTTAACTAGATTGCGAAATTTGGTACTACAGAATATTCAACAACAGAATGGACTAAATCCCTTTTTCGTCATAGCCACATGATAAATGCAATCCCATGTTTCTAGCCAATCAGTTCATGTGCTTCGCTGTTGCCACAACTTTTACTTCTTACAGAAATTTTTTTAATTACATATTTGTCAATAAAAATAACACATATAGATGAACAAAATACACTCAATTAAAAAAAATCATGTATATAAGATTTTTAAAAAAAATTTTACTAATTTTTTAAAACTCTTTGTAGAATTTTAATACTTAAACACCTTTACCCAATCAACAAATTTGAAATATTTCTAAATTTTACAAGTAGAACATAAGTTAATGTCAGTTTTGAATCCAATGGAAAACACTTGATTGTGTTTATCATGTGACTGTCGCCACTTAGGTTTAAATTTCCGATTTCAACTGAAAACACGTCTTTAGCTCACAAAAATATGAATAATCCAATCAATTACATTAGCTGCTAAGGATAAATCAAAGTAAGAATGTATCAAAAATATAACATTCAAATTGTGTGTCTTGCATATAATTAAATAATTAACAAAGAGAAATTTAGAGAAAAAATAAATTAATAACAATAAAACTTTGAAGTGCATTACCAAAGAATGTGAAAAGGGCCGTCAAATTTCGCAGAGACGGAAGACCATCTTCCCCTCTCATTAAAGCTTGGCTCAGAGTTCTTGGACTAGGTCTGTCTTCGCCCGCAAGCATATAAACACCATCCGAATAAAAAGCTGGCGTCTTTCTGGTTAACTGGCTCTCTAAAATGAAAAAAGTATGAATTCGTAAATCATAAATTAAAAATTTGTAATTTTGAAATTTATATTCATGATATTGAAATTAAGTTTATAAGCTAAAATTATTTTTATTGTATTTATAAATGAAATTGTTATAAAATTACCTCGTCTGTTTTATACCTCAAATCGGATACAGTGAAAATCGCTTAAGACGAAATTGAGGGAACTAAAAAAATTTTGTGTTAAACAATATTGCAAAAAAAAAAAAAAATAAATTACCCGAATTAATTTTATTAGAGTGTATTTTATTTACATAGATATGCATATTTTTAATGAAAAATCAATGAAACAAAAACATTTACAAGACCTTGAAATTTAATACAAAACTTTCAAGTTTTTTTTTTAAACATTCAAGTTTTTGGAAAATAATCTGATAGTTTTTTTTTTTTTGCATTTTCTTTTTTAGCGTCCAATTGTCAACGAATGTTCGATATCGTCCAATTTTATTTTTCATTTCAGCATTGGAATGTGCATCTAAATAACTGAACAAAATTTTCATGATGTTCCTTATTTCGGATAATAGGGGGGCAGAAGCTGCATTATTTCATTAAATTTTAGTCGTCAGAATCAGCATCAATGATATTTTTTGAGCTTTGAACAAACTCCAAAATGTCTGTCTGCCGTAATTGGGGCTGTACACACATTATCATGTACTGCAACGAATTCTTCCAATGATACAGTAAGGCAGTTCAATGCGGCTGGTGTTTTCCGTATATTTTGATTAAACCTTTCCGCAGTAAGCGATTTTTGTTTCATGTTAAGAGAAAAAAATGTATAAATATACTTAGTAGTTTGTCGAGATCATTGCTGTATTATTTCCTGTTAACCGATATTTCGTCTTAAGCGTTTTCGCGTTAAACGTATTCTACTGTAGTTTAAAGCTTTTTGAATACTGAGATTCATTGCATTGTTTTTTGCATTAGCACAAGGACAAAAGTAAACTTACTAATTTCTGATTTTAATTTGAAGAACTTGAATGTCGATCATTAATTTTTAATGTACTAACCGTATATATTTACTAGTAGTTAAGCAAAATTAAAATGTTACTTATACTGGATTTAAAAAAAATTATTATATTTTAATGCAAGCGGAAAAAAATTCACGTTTGATAATTGTGTAAAATTTATTTTTTGTTTCAGTCTCATCTTCATATCAAGATGTGTGTAGACAGATTTCATTAAAAATAACAGATGCTGATAATTTGCAGTGTATGATATATTGTCAATCTCAAAACATAATTATTAGTTTTGAAATGCCATATAACGTTGACACATCTGCGGAACTCATATACATTTCTCTTCATTAGAAAATTCATAGCATACGTATAAATAATTGTTTCCTATCGACTGACGTTTTGAATTTTTTCCATGGCACGAATCAAATATTCATCGCGCGGGTCTTTGTTTTGTTTCTAATGAGAAGAATCGAAAATGACATTCGCTTTAATTTTCAACTGCCACGTACAAAAAAAAAGTATTTCCTTTTCATGGACTACAATTTAACCTAACCAAAGATTTTGTCGTTTTAAATCGCGCTTACAAGGCTTAAATTAAATACATTTTCAATTTAAAATTTTTAAAAAATTTAAACAATTGAGATTAAAATTATAAAAAAATTTTGTGTTTAAGATAATTTATATTTTTTATGACATGTATGATCATGAAGTATCAAACACTCGAAAAAAAATATACTTACCATTAAAAAATGAAATCAGTTAAAAAAATTTAAAGTTTTCAATTTTTGTGTTTAAATTATTTTATGAATGTAATTCAATGTATATTTTTTTAACAAATAAAAACACTTTATCTTTACTTTCACATCCCATCTTATTGTTCGTAAACTTAAAACTCCATGCAAGACTTGAAAGGCATTATGTGACATTGAAAAATATAGCATCATGAAAAAGTTATGGAAATTTGAGGATAAGCACACCTAACCGAGTAATGCGAATGATGCGGGGCGTGCATCTCTCCGGTACATGATGAGTTGGGTATAAGGGGAGAAACCTGCAGAACGAGCAATGCCTACACCATGGGTAGGCAACCTATATATGTCACGCGTGCCACATGAGGAACGCGGTACAATTCTGAGTGGTACTCTGCACAACTCTACAAATTTGTCAATTTGTGAGTGGATGGAAGTTGATAAATTGGTAAGAGATTTTAATTGACAAACATCTTCAGAATTACGGAATTACAAACAAAAAAATCTGAAAAATAACTCCAAAGATAAATTTATAGCTATATTTTAAATAATTAAACGTCATTGCGGTAGAGAATTAATTGTTCAAAAAGAGAAAATTGTGTGCTTGTACTCTGCTTTCCTCTTTTTGTTCTACATATCTAAGTAAAAAATTTTTCCTCAAATGAAAAATATTTCGAGTCCGTAAAGAAATGGTTTAACAACTGAATGCTCAGAATCGTGTCCAATAGACAGTCACAAATTATATTCCTGATTTTGAGATACGAAAATATAGCGGTGCAAGCACTAGGTTCTCATTAAAATGTTAATCTTTTTATGTAACTATAATGAAGGGAAATGCTTCTATTTTATGTTGTCTCAAGGCGGCTGGGTGGCGTGGTTTGTTTGTCGCTGGCTTTCTACCCCCAAGATTGCGGGTTTGACCCCGGCTCAAGTCGGTGGATTTTCGTGATGCTGAAAATCGACAGCGGTCATATCGTATGATTATATGGCATGTAAAAGATTCCTAGAGTGTCTGTTTGGCTTGGGCACTCTCGGCAAAATTAAATCCTGGTACAAGTTCGCATCGTCATAGCTCAAGAGTCTCTGTGTGGAGAAAACTGGCCGTCAAAATTACCTGCTGTAATTGGTATCCGCCTATACAGCGCCGCACTTAAAGAGTGATACCAGCTCTTGGGGATGTACTAGGTCTGCAATGGTAAAAATACCAATCCGCAGCCCATTGAATAAAAAAAAAATTTATGTTGTCTATTTCTTATTTTAATAAGTATGTTTAAAAATACATGTTATATGTACAATTTTATTTTATTTTTATTGAAGAACTAAATATATTTTATGCTGTTTATTTTTATATTAAGCAATAGCTTTAAGCGATGCAAAATCAATATATTTTAAAAACACAAATTTACGTTATTGACCTCTTTTCTCTAACTCTGCATGCATTATCGCTGGAATCAAAATGTTACAAATATGTCCTACAGTTTGGCACACTAAATCCTATCGGTAGGCACGCCAGAGCTAAAAGGTTACCGACCCTTGGTCTACACCGTTATTTCTCTGCCAGGGAAATAATCATTGTGAAAATTACTTTGTCTCAGCGAGACACGAGTAATAGCAAGGAAGGCCAAGTCGTCAACAACAGAGTTGGTTCCGAAATACAAATGATTTTTACAAGGAATAAAGTGATTGGATTGAAAAGAATAGGATGATCCAAGTCAATGGTAAACATGATAGGACGCCGCTTTCATGTTTTGCTACGCTGCATTTGAAAGACGAACAGTGGAAAATGGATGACAGTAAATGGAGTGTCTTCGCTTAAGACAGCATTCATTCTCTATGTACTCCGTCTTCGCTAGTCCAATTATCTGCTAATCTTGCTTTATTTTCGATCTGTGTTACGAATGTCATTTCAAAATAATTATTTATTGTTCGTTGCTTATGTTTCTAGAACTTCTTCAATTTCTGGTCACTTCTTGATGTCTGGCCACTTTCAATATCACGCGCGTAGCCTAATATTAATTCTCATATAAATTCTCCAATATAAATTCTCTGCTCAGATTTTAAGCTATAATTATCGAGATGAAATTTGATATTTTAAAGAGGAGTACTAGATAGTGAAAATATAAGACAAAAAAGGGGGTGGCCAGAAAAAAATGCAAATAACAAAAATCCTTATTTTTTGTACCACAAAATTATATAATGCGGTTTTTAAAGCCCGGATACTAGAACATAATCAATTTAGATAATTGTTTTAGGTGAATGAAACTAAAGTTCATTACTTACCAACCGATCCCCATTCCGGATGTCCGAGATTATTGTACCATCCGTCATACCTCTGTTTCTCTGTCTGAGTGTACATTTCTTCTTCTTTGACATCTAAAAAAATTACAAATATCAAGATTCATTCTATTAATTAAATACTTCCTATTACTACATTTTGCAATTTTTGTGAATTTAAAATATTTTACGTTTTTGTTTTAAATGAAATCCTTAGTGATAAATGTTTCCAAGTTAATTTGAAGAGTATTTAGGAGAATTTTTTTTTGAATTATCAAAAGTGGTAACGTCTAAAACGTTATCGCCTTTGAAAATTCAGAATTACCATTGGAATATTTGTAATGAAATGAAAATTAATTTATTTTCTATAAAAATGCTCATATCTTAATTGAATAATATATGGAATTGCTGCAGATACATTTTAGAGTCTTCCTTAGTTAAATCAAAAATATACTATAAAAAATATAAATGAACATTCTTAGTACTTTTAATTCTGCTGAAAAACTTCAAAGAACTAAATATATGACAAACTTTAATAATCTAATCTATCCCAAGGAAATTCTTTACCAAGTAGGAAAGTAATATTTGTGATTCTTCTTAAACTAATAATATTCCATTAAAACAAATTTTTTTCTTAAAATTCATATTTTAAATATTTAATTAATATATATTCTGATAGTAGAATTCATTTTTGTCAGCCTTAGATGGTAACTATAAAATCGGGAAATTAATAAACATTTAAAAAGAAAATTAAAACTTATTTAAAAATTAACATCAAATGTATTTTACATCTGTTAAAGTAATTTGATACTTTGTACCAGAGTATATCCAGAAACGAAAACGATTTAGCTCAAGGTTATTGCATTCATTTCTAATGAAGGTTGGTGATTATTATCCGAACACGACTTTCTACAATTATTAACTTTGCTTTTTTTTTTTTTTGTAAAATAAATGGGATTCAAAAGCTCTCCCTTTTGCTTTCATATATTTCCATTTATTTCTAAACATGTTAATAAAAGTGCTATTGTATATTTTTATTAGCGTGGGAATGTTCTATAAGCACTTTCCTATTTTTAATAGCAAACATAAAAGCTTGACAGCAGCTTCTAAAAAAAATATGAAGCAATAAAATGAAAATTAAAAGCAGAATGAGAATTACGATTGTACAAGGAACGTTCGATTTTTTACTTCTTTTTAGTCGTGATCAATAATTTTCATTATGGAATTGCTAAAGGAGAATAATTCGTTCAATTATGAAGCAGAAACAAATATACAGAATAATTTAGATTTTAAAAGGCTTCGAGCATAATTATCCTATTTTCCTGTTCACGATAAATATGGAAAAAAGTCATAAGCAATATATGCAAGATATTTACATTCAAATTTGTGCAACTATTTTGTTTTGCTTATATTTTGAAGAGTAAAAAAACCCATGAAATGAGGTTAATATAAGTGAGTGAACGTTAAAAGTTGTTTTGAATTTGTATCTAAATAGTACTTTACTGGAATTTTATGTAAGAAATTACCTTGTACTCATATTGTGCATTATTAAATAAGGATAAACAATATTTTAAGTTTAAATTCTTCCTTCTACAATTATTCACCAGTCAAAATGTCTTAGACATTTTTATGCATTTAAAAAAGGACACTTAAAATTAAAACATAAACGATCTTGTTTTTGACATTAAGCCTTTAATTATCTGAGAATACAATCACTAACTTATATACGAGAATCACAAGCTATATATTTTTTTTCAAAAATACATCTGTTTGTGTAAATCTCTCATTTAAATTCAAACGCTATTAAGTTGATAATATCATTCAAACAGCAAAAACATTTTTGGTTATGTGTATTAGTGAGTATATCATGTAGTGCAAAATAAATCAGTACAAATAACGACTTTCAGAAATAGAGTAACTACAATTCTTAAAAATAAAAATAATGTATTATACTTCGAGAAATTATTCTAAAAATGATATAGCGCACAGGAACCGATAACGATTTACCAAAAGCACGCATAAGTTAATTGCGATATTTGATGCTAACTCAACTCGCAGTTTATAATTGAAATTGAGACATGAAAAGCATTCAAAAGTACATTGAAACATATACAAAAAACATTATTATTTCATATTTTTCCACAAAGACTTCAAAAATATTGAACTGTGCTGTGTGTGCATGTTTTAAATCGACGTGTAAGAAAATTTAAAATGGCAGCATTTGATAAATAAGTTGGATTTATAGTTTAATCCCGTGAACAACAAAATTTTGAAAACTTGATATAAAATAGGATTTATTAGGTGAAGGTTGTTGATATCAGCCTTTAAAAGTTTATTACAAGATACGTACTTAGGTATACACTTTCCTTTTGGCAACGTAATTCTTTCCATCAACAGTTTTCGTATTAATATAAATCCGTGTAAAAAGAAATTTTAAATCTCCCTCATATTCAAAATAATTATTAATTTCTGAAATGTTACCATTTGAAACTGAGCGGATAATTGTTTTGGCTCCAGGGCCACACTATGAAAGTGAAGGATATTGGAGGACAGCACGTTTAAAAAAAAAATGATTGAATTCATTTGCTTATTTTGTATCTCAGAAAAGGAACATACATTGCACCATAAAAATCAATCTAAGTTAAATAAAATAGTGGCAGTTTTATTAAATTTATTTACTGCGTTTATTTTGTATCATCTACAGCTGCACACACAAGCATATTTAATTTTATAATCAGTTTAAAGAGAGGAATGTAACCTCTGTCACACTTTTCTACACAATTTTTTTCTACTAAACTACTTAGTGGGAAATAAGATACGAATCTGGTCACGCATGGGGGAAAAAATCTTTGTTCAAAACAAATTTTCTGTCCTGGTGGGCCTCAAGAAAACCCTTTACGTGCCCCTAATTTAAAAGCAAAGTGCAATTTTTAGAAAAGAGTTGCTAAGCGGTATAAGTATAAAAAAGGGATCGAAATATTCTTTGAAATGTATATTTAAACCGAAAGAAGGGGAGCTGTAGAGAAAGGAGACTTTTTTGACACAGTAATTAGCCACATTAGCTTTTCCCTCTATCTGTAGTTAATTACTGACGATGCTGACCTTCTCGAGTGTAGCAGTTGCCAAAAGACCATTCACAACTTGCATATTATCATGTTAGGCACGGACGCAGCCCAGTCGGAAGCCACGCGCTGGGTCACGTGACCAATGGACAAGCTAATGCCTTTTTATCCAACAAAGACTTTTTTTAAATTTCTTTGACTAGGTAAGAGAAAGTGAAATCGACCTTGGAGTGAGCTGTTGAACCTGTTTCACACTATCCCCACTTCCTCCGGATAAACTGTCTTTTCTACGGATGGATAAATCTATTTCGATTTCGATACTAATGCAGCTATAGGAGGAATAAATAGTTTATATAGCTTAGAATATAACTACATTTTCATGAAAAAGACATCTAGATCACTGAATAAGACGTAATATTAGTCTTTGTCATGAATAAAAAAAATCAAAAATATGTCGAACCTTTATTTAACGAAGTCGCTAAATCCCGGGGGGGGGGGACTCATTATATGGCATATTTGTTATATAGAGGTTTATCTTTCAACACATAAAAAAAAACATAAAAAATTTTAATTCATATTTAAAAAGTAATTATTCATACATTTTAGTAAATTAATATATATTTATTTCATATATCTTAACCATCAAAAAAAGAAAAAAACTGCAAGGAAAACAAGAAAAAATTAACATCAAGTCATATACTGTACTTCAAAAATAAAGAAAATAATTTTACATAAAAAAATGAATTTTAAGGACATTTTTAAATTTAAAGCATACAAGTAATTTTAAACATACATTTTTGTATAATTAGAAATTCTAAACATACATTATCACATGCACTCTTAATTTTAATTACTCACAAAAACTGTTAATTTTGTTTAATTTTTTTTTGTTTAAAAAATACTTTGTTTCATAATATGCCTCACATCTTTGCAATGCACCAAAAATCCCTTCAGACGTATTTTCTTGCCATTTTTTCTTATATATTTCTAGCAATCTATTGCTACCTAGAAATTGATCGCATCCCAATGCCTTCGCAAATTGAAGAGCTTTCTCTACTATGAAAGATTCAGAGATAGGAACATTTTTATCTTGCCATTGTGTGTTTCTTCTTCTAAACTGCCTCGTTGTCATCTTCATAGACACACGTTCTTAAATGTTTTGAACAAGAATTCAATGAATCATAATTTTGTAATTTATCTCGATTTTTTATAATAGTTCATAAGTTGTTTGGAGGAATACCAAATTTTAAAGCAATATCGTTTGTCTTGACTCCTTTATCCCCTTCCTGAAGAATAGAATTTTTTTCTTGGATGCTCAAACACTTACGTTTTGACATTTTCGAGCTACAAGAAACGAAGTTACCAGTACGACTGATCAACAATACAAATGAACGGAGACTAGTTCAAGGACACAGCGACACGAGATGACTCCACTGAGGGGGAAAGGGGATATCGAAGCTGTTTCTAATGAACTGGACAATCGGGCGTGTGGGGGGCGTCAAAGGTTGCACTTCTTAGATGAAATGCCAGAAGTGCAACTCTTGGCGAGTTAGGCACCTAAAAAGAGCTCAAGATTTATGACCACCATAAAATATGTCAAAAGAGAGTATAGCTTGAAAAGTCCAGAAATACTTCAAAAAAAGGGAGAAAAAAATTGAATTACAAAAAAGTTCGTTATATAGAAAATGCACTTCGCTATTGGGAGGCTATTTTACGAAGAAAATAGTTAATGTTCTTGGTTCGTGGGGAAAAGTTCGCTATATAAAAAAATTTGCAATATATAGGCTCGTAATATGGAGATTTGACCGTATATACCTATTTCAAAGGTTTTCACATTATACTTTACTTTCTTCTATTGAATAACCTTTTAATTTCTTTAAAAATTCTCTTTAAATTTTGAATAGTAAATAATTTATTTTAAATAAAATATCAAAATTAACAAAATTGAAAAAAATTTGAATACTAACATAAATAAAGCCATGAAGTATTCGTATTTCATACAGAGAAAAGAATCTTTCGTGGAATGTGTGAATTTATTATGTCGCATGGTAAAGCAACACGAGGGACGATACCTAAGCTGACACTCCCCTCTCCACGACAACGGAGGAACTTGGAGTCCCCTCATATTTAACATGTATCAGCCCCTCTTGTGCAGCAGGTCTAACATGACACTAGGGCTCGAGCTCGCAACACGTGACCACAAAGCTACCGCGGCCTCATCTTTAGAGGAAAATTATTCCGTTAGCTAATATTTAATAAATTACACACATGAAAAATATAAAATGTTTCATAATTAAACCAATTTATTGATTTTTGAATCACCTTATACTCGATTTTTTTTATAATTGTTGAAAAATTTTTTTCGCCCATACTTATAAAGCGTATTGTGTGAATACACAGGTATTAATCAAACTTACAGTTTAATTGTTAACTTAACTGTTGCGTGCAATAGTTTGTATTTATTTTATACATTCTTTTGAAGTTGGGATTTTTTTTACTGAGAATTTTTTAGAAATCTTTTATTGAAAAGAACAAAATGATTGCTATAAATTTCAGGATGACATCCTAAAAGTAATTTATTATTTAATTAAGATAAAGAATTAAAATATATATACGCATGTCGGAAAAAAATGAGTGCAATGTAAAACTTTCAAAATTCAATTAAAGTTTTAAAAAATCTATCACCCATACAACAGAAGGTCACGTAATAACTAGGCGCATTACTCTCAGATTCTGTAGCAGATCTTGCTTGTTCAAATATTCATTATAGTTAAAAGATAAATAAAAATAACAGAAAATTTAAAGCTTTTAAACATTCACTTGCATTTCATCGTAATTTATGTAATTCAATTTAATAACATTATTTTTTAAAATTATATTTTGAAAGTAATTATCAGGTTTTATGAAATAAATAATAAAAACAGTTCTTTTTTATTCATCCTGTTAAAGTAAAAATACAAGGACTATAAAAAATCACAAATTAAAACCTTAGAAGATTTAACAGAAGTCTTGTCAGAAATTCAGTTCCTCATACGTAACAATTTAGAATAGTACCTTTAGGTATCTCATTAAGTACTTTAATGATACAAAAATTAAAGGAAAATAAATGCAACAGCAATTTGATCATTACGTTTACTGCAATAAAGATTTTCTTATTAAACTTGCTTTGATATGTAGAAGGAAATTATATTTATTTTTGTAAATACATTGAATTTATATTGAATTTGAGATTTTTTTTTATAATACTTTTAATGCGCGTGAGATAAAAGAACTTAACTATCGTAGTTTTAAGAGAATATTGAAAATACTTGCATTGTATAAGAACCGCCTTATTTAGTGAAAAATGTGACAGTTTAATAATTTTTAGTATTTATTTTGGGAAGAAAATGATTTCTACTCACAAATTTAAAATAAAATAACTTCGACTAAATAAGCATTCTTGAGTGAGTGAATATTAACGTTCCACTGTTCAGCTACACGAGGGCTTTTGGAGACGGTCCGCTTAATTTTGAACCATGGTCAAGTGACGCGGACGACACCCGAGCTGGCACCCCCCTCTCCAAACTACCACACCACACCAACGGGAGGACGTTTGAGCTCTCGACAGATTTAACGTGCATCGCTCCCCTACACGGCGGGTTTTCAGTGGTACTGGGATCGAACTCATGACATGCTACCCACGATTCGATGCCTAGACCACTCGGCTACCGCGGCCATTAAGCATTCTTGAAATCATAATATTCAGTAATACTTTCTTTTTAGATACATAAAAGGACTTGAATATTTATGTAGAACTTGCATTCTAAAATGATATCCGATTGTAAAAATAGCACATTAGAGAAAGTGAATTAACTGGACCAGTGATTTTCAACCTTTTTTTGTTGCGGAACACCAACACACTAACAGTGAAATAAATTTAAATAATTTTACTTATCTGCAATACACTATTTAAAGTAGTTTATGGAGGTAATTCTTAAAATGAAATAAAATAATTTGCACAACAAAATGTTTATTGTGTAATTAATTACAAATTTAATAAAAATAATACATTTAAGGCGAAATTTGAGCATGATGATCTTTGATAATTTCGTATATATTGGGTTGTAAAAATGATAACCCTAACGTCATTTCTTCATATGCATTTGAAAGTCTCATTTTTTCCCTTCCTTTTTATATTTGTTAATGCAGAAAATCCGAATTCACGCAAATAAGATGTAGAAAATTGTAACAATATTTTAAAGCTTTTTTTTTTTTTTTGTTATTAGAGATTTTTAATCGCCTCTAATTTTAATCCAATATGAAGTTATTGAACTCTTCCCAATGTTTTTAAATTAAATCTCAATTATCACAGTTCGAAATTTGTTTTTCCTCTTCAAGCAAAGTATATTCATACACAGATGTATCCGTTATTACAAATGGATTATGAACCCAATCATTTTTTTTCCATCTATCCCCGAAAGGATAAGTTAAATACACTACGAATACTTTTAGTTTATTTCAATAAAACGGCCGAATGATTTGGTTCTGGATTTTATTTTCCCCCCAGAGATAAGTAATCGTGGGTCGGAATTTATAGCTTTAATTTTCTTGCACTCCAGAAAATTCTCTTTTGATAACCTGTTTTTTAATCATTAAAAAAACGAAAGTACATAAATAAGTTTTCAGTAATCCTCAAATATTATCTGCATATTCGGTAATGAGTTGACACGGAATCAAACGGTGGAAATAATGAGTCCTTGAGAATTGCCGCCGTTGCGTAAAGTACGTATTTACGGTTATTAGAAGAAGAGACCTAATTAGCACAGTTCAATGTGTTGCAAGAGAGAATAAAATTGCACAAAAGTTGCGATAAAGAAAAAGTTTGAAAAACTCGTAAAAAAAACCTTGCTCGATTTTTCACCGAGGCACGCGATCGCTTGTGTAGCAGGATGTTTAATTGGAACGAAAGTAATGAAGCTAATGCTAATAATGAAAGTATTTGGAAGAAAAAAGTAAACTTAAAAGCTCAGCAATTTTAAATTCCATAAAAATATTATAGAATAAAAAAGAATTTAATGTGTTTAAATTCTATGAAATCAATTAAATACATTGCATATTCCCGTTTCTTTCAACCTATAATTTATATTTTCTAAGCATATTGATTTGTAAATAGACCGACTCAATTTATTAGTTCTTTACTCTAGAACAGTGGTCTTCAAACTGTGTTTCACGGAACCGTGGGGTTCCACAAGGCATACCCAAGGGTTCCAAGAGCCACAATAAGAAAATCGAGAAGAAATAAATTTGTATGCAAAAGGGATTCACGTTCTCTATGTATAGTACAAGTATCTAAAGCTCATCCTCTATTCATTAAAACTGAATATATTATAACTTTATTTTGCAACACTCTTTAAAATTTTATTATAATGTAGTAAAAGAACAGTAAAACGTGTTATCTTTATATATATACTTCCTACTAGAATATGCATATTCTATTGTATGCTACCTCAGGTTTCCCGACATAACCTTACACTCGTTAAGTAGCACAATGTCTTGCAAAACTAAATAGTTTTCTAATGGAAAATGCGCCTTTTTACATTTGGGGAAATCAACTCGTATAATGAAGGAAAGGGAACAATATATCAACAGAGTTGATGTTAAAATCTAAATTTAAGCCAGAACAGTTTCTAAATTTTAGATTGCAAATTCATGCAAACCATGCACGGGATTTTTCACGCGTTTTAATGCCATTCAGAATGTTGTGTTTAAGAGAAATATATTTTTCAACGTAAATGGCTACAAAAACAAAGTATAAAAACAAATTAAACTCAGAAAATGTAATGCGCTTGCATTTAATCTCAATAGAGTAGACATCGACAGTGTGAAAAAAAAGCAAGCACATATCCAGTTACAAAATATAATGCATGGGTAGGTTACACTTGAATCACAAATTAATATTATTGGGTAAATTAGATTTAAAAAATGAGATATAATTTTTTTAATATAATAAATGCAATACTTTCTTAAAAATTGCCTTTATGTAAAGTTCCCATAACATGTTGATCTACTTCAAGAACTATTTCGAGATATATTCTTTGAAGTATGTGAATGGAATGGGGTTCCACGAACAGACTTTCTAGTTCTAAGGGTTCCACCTTCAAGTTCTAGGGGTTCCATGAGTTGAAATAGTTTGAAGACCACTGTTCCAGAACATTCATTTATTACATGTACGTTTAAATCAAGTTCATTTCCTTTACCTATGTGTGTTATTATTGTTGATAAATTTGTGGCTTTAAAGGAAAGTTTCCTCAAAAAAACAAAAGTTGGCGAAATTTATCCCTCTGAATTCGTGAATGAAAACATATCACTTTTCTCTTTGACAAATTATATTTAAAAAAATATTAACTATATTTTTATTTGCTTTCGAACTTCCAAACTAGATTTGTGTTTTTTTTATGTGCGATATAGGTGAAAGAATTAGAAAAAAGAAATTGAAGTGTTTACGTCAAGAGGGTAAGGGAAAATTAACCAAAAGGAAAAAAATGGAAAAAGCAATGCATTTGAAAAAGGTACCACGCAACGCTGTCTATGCCGCTAGAGTTCAATTAACCTATCGCGTAGATGTTTAAATTTATTATTAAGTATTGAATCTCTCTCTCTCTGTGTGTGTGTGTGTGTGTGTGTGTGTGTGAGTGTGGTGTGGTGTGGTGTGAGTGTGGTGTGATGTGCGTGTGTACAATTATATTATTACAATTGCTTTCAAAAAAAAATACACACACACACACAGAGAGAGAGAGGTTAAAATTTATGTGTGTAAAATTATTTTAAATTTTGTAATGATAATTTGGAAAAGCAGAAAAGGAAAATTAATAAGTTCATAATTTTTTAATAACATTTAAAACTAAAGATCTAGAGATGGACGGGGCATTGCTCGCACTAGCCAGATTGAGACTCGCATAAACACCCACTACAGCCAAGCCGTATCATTTGTCTAATCCAGGGATTCTCAACCTTATTTTTGTTGTGGTACACTTTTTACAATTTTAAAATTTGGCAGCACACTAATAATAAGTTTAAAAGAATTTTACTTATCTCTGATGCATCATGTAAAATAGTTTGATAACAATTTTCAATGTTAAATAAGATAACATGTACGACAAAGACAACAAAATGTTTATTGAGTAATTAATTACAAATTCATTATAAAAATACATTTAATGTGAAATTTGAGCTTGAAGACTTTTGATAATTTCGTTTATATTGGGTCGTGAAAATGATAATGCCCCACTCTCATTTCCTCACCTACATTTAAAAGTATAAAAATGAAAAAAAAAGATCGCTATATTTATTAATGCTGAAAATCCGAATTCACGCAAACAATATGTAGAAAATTGTAACAATATTTTTGAAACTTTTTTGGCTATCATGAGATAATTGCCTCTAATTGTAATCCAAAATGAATGAACTCTTTCGAATGTTTTGAAATTAAATATCGATTACTACAGAGAGAACTTAGTTTTCCTCTGCATTCAAAGTTAATTCATATACAGATGTATCCGCACACAAATGGATTACAAACCCAATCTCAAATTTTTGATATCGAAAGGATAAAAGTTAAATGTACCACGAATAATCTTAGTTTATTGCTATAAAGCGATTGAATGATTCGGTTCCGGATTTTATTTTTCCCCTCAAAGTATTATTAATATTTTTTTTAAAAAAATTTAGTGGCCTTAAAAGAGCCGCTGCACAGTGGTTAAGAATCGTTACTTTTATCTTACAAATTTTTGCTCTCACTCCGGTTCAATATTTCCCACTGTCCCGGGGATACAATCCTACCACACAATTGTTACAAGTGCATCATCCATCTCCTAAACGAGAGACGTTTTTAAATATCCAGCGTAGCAACAAAAAAAAAAAAAAATCGAATTAAAAAGATTTCTATTAAAAAGCCCCTAAAGGCATTTGAAAAACGACGGAAATCGAGGTGATGATATGCTACGAGTAATTGTTAATCAAGAACGTCATAAAAACTATTCTTGATTCGATTCCTCTCCCCTCAATTTCCACACCTATCCCACCACTAAAAGTCTATAGTCAAGTGATATAATTAAGAACTGAAATCTCTCTAATTATTGAATTACGCCTCTATTACACGCCAAGAGATTCGGATAGAATTAGGGAAGGGGAAAAAAGCTACCGAAAAATTAAACTTATTAGCAACTTACAAGCACCAAGCTTAAAAGCATAATCTACTTCCAGAATTTGGTTTATTAGCTCACTATAAACAATTTGTATTTTTCACTATATATTTTTTTGTAGAATTAAGATTAAAAAAACACTAGACAAATTTCAAAATACTTTTGCGTGCACGGCACACATTAATACAAGAAAAAAACTTAATTATGAATAATTAACTACTTTCACTAAACTTTTGAATATTATTTTCTTTTTAATGTAATTAGATCCTCATATAAATTCAACAATTCAGTTAATCACTTTCGAATGAAAACAACTGAACCAACCTCATTAACTGAAATAATAAAGGTTGAAAATATTATTAATATACTTGTTAAGGAAATTCAGTGTGACTGAGTTTTTGCTGAATAATTTCAATCATTAATTATTGCTATTCAATGTAAAGAAAACACATAATTGTTTGCCTATGACGTTCATTATGTTTAATAATCGTTAAATACAAAGATAAATTAGTTTTTTCATTTTTACAAAATTTCCTTATTCATTGTACACACAATTTTTAGTGATATCTGATGTCGTAAACAAATAAAAAAATTTCACTGATAATTTCTATATTTCGCTTTGCGGCAGATTCTTTAAACGCAAAGAGAAATAAACTCATGTCCATAAATTAAGGATAATTCAGAATCACACAGAAATTGAACTCTAAAATAAAAATTTCACCTGTTGATTTATCACACACATCTTGAAGAAGAATATGCAAATTACAGGAAACCACCAGATGGCGCGGATAGTACGTCACAATGACGAGATTATAATACAGGGGTATATAAGGAATGGTGGCAAAGAAGTAAAATTGTTCACAAGCGCTTTAAAAGTCTTTCAGTGCAATAACCGCATAGTTATGGCACAAAGGAAGCATTTGGATGATTTTTATGTGGTAGAATTATCGGACGACTGGAATGTGGACGTACCCAGCTGGAAGTATCCGAGGAACTTGGAATCGCCCAGAGTGTCATCTCCAGGCTTTGGCAACGATTCCAAGATGATGGTAAAGTGAGTAGATGTTACAGAATAGGTCGCCCTCGAGTTACAACGCCGAATGAGGACCGGTATTTGGCAGTTACTGCCAAAAGAAACAGACGGTGCCCAGCATTAGACCTGTCTCGTCAGCTTTCTTCAGCTACCGGTATGACAGTTTCAAGGCCGATCGTGTACAGATGCTTAGGGCACATTGGTCTATATGCTCGTAGGCCTGTCAGATGTGTTCCCCTTACCGCAACTCACTGTCGCCGGCGATTAACATGAAGTAGAGAGCATGCATTGTGGACACCGCAACAGTGGTCTTATGTGATGTTTTCCGACGAGTCCAGGTTTAGTTTGCAGTCTGATTCTCGCCGGACTTTCATATGGTGAGCGCCAGGTACCCGTTACCACCAAGAGAACACTATTAAACGACACCGTTACGGTGGTGCAGGATGGCTCGTTTGGGGAGGAATTATTCTTGGTTCCAGAACTGACCTGCATGTTCAGAGTGTAACGATGACAGGCCACATCTATCGGGATGTCATTCTAGAACACCATGTACGTTTGTTTCAGGGTGCCATGGGTGCTGAATTTCTGTTTATTGATGACAACGCCCGTCCTCACCGTACAAATATTGTAGACGAATGCCTTCAGTCGGAGGATTGGCCAGTATACTCAGCGGACTTTAATCCAATAGAGCATGTGTGGGATTGCTTGGCCGACGAATTGCAGCCCGTCAACCCCCTCCCACCTGTCTACCGGAACTTCGGAGGGCATTGCTTGATGAGTGGTTTAATATTCCCCAAGATAAGATTGATAATTTGATACTCAGCATGCGTGTAGGCGTTGTAAAGCCTGTATTGCATCGTCTGGGAGACATACTCCGTATTAACCATCATACTAACCATGTTATACTGTTCTTGTAAATAGGTTCTTTTTTGAAATTTGCTCCAGGGAGTAAAAATCGCAATTTTTATTAATTATGTCAAACATATAGCATCTTTTTTGCTCTTTACCTTTTGTTTAATAAATAGACTTTACAAATAAGTCAAATTTGTTTTGCTTCTGTCTCTTTCTTTGCCTGAACTTCATTATCCTTAATTTATGGACATGAGTTTATTTATATTATGGATTAAAAATGGATTGGCTGGAACAATTTAATCTTGGTTAGTATTTTTCGTGCGTATTTATAAAATAGAATGCAAATTTAAAGAATATATTGATATTGTTTTAATATAATTTATTAAAAAAGGTTTTTTCAATTAATTAAAGTCTCTTATTTTTAATTTATAATGAAATTGAATCTTCTTTAAGTATTAAATTTTTTAGTAAAAAACATTCTTAAGTAATCGTGGTGAGAAAATAAATATTGCTGTCATTAATAACAAATCGTAAGATATACTTACAGTTAGTCAACACTAATCACTATCAGCAGTAAACTCTATTCTTATATATATAACAATTCCCATTAATTTAATCTTGAGCATGTTTTTAAATTTGTAGTGGTTCTGGCTTTCAGGACACTCTAAATAACTATTTACCCGCTTAACGGGAATCTTTCGCCACCAATAAAAACATCTATACATCCATACAGATCACGTGATTTGTACTTCCGTTTGCCGCTTCATATATAAACCGAGATTTCGGAAAAATCCATCTTTTTCTCTGTTGTCCTTAGTCATGCAGCCTGTTGCAAATCATGTTAGTCTCCGTTTCTTAGTTGTGTTGTCCATATTTGTTTTTTTCTTAGTTGTACAATAAACTGAATTTCCAAACTACCAGACTGCTTCATAAATAATGATCTATATATATATTTCTAAAATATAATTCTTTTTATACTGTAAACAAACGTAAAAATATCTTTCTAAATTTTAATTAAAATGTGGTTACTTCACACATTTTTAAGATTAGCGATGTTTGAAAAATTAGATTTACCTGACTCTTTAGGTCGCTTAAGAAATGAAAAATTGAATATTAACTGAATTAAAACCATATCGTTCTTTCTAAGAGAATTCTCATCATTGTAAATAAATTACAAATCAAATTCATAACGAAAAAAATTATGATACTTTCGAAAAAAAGTTGACATTTTTTCTGAAAATGGAACAATTTTATTAGCACACAGTCATTAAATAATTGTTATTTTTTATATATAATGGAATGCTTTAACATTAATTACGAGAACTAAAAAAGGTTTCATTGCTGTAAGAAATGAAACTTTTAAGTACGTACACATAAAATTTAAGTAATTTGAAATCCAAAAATATAGCGCAAGTACATACAGTTAAGTAATCAGCATTTACAATATCAAAAGTGCAGGTTTTATTTTGTATCCCTAATTGCTCTTTTGTATTGTAAGTCAACAGCGCTTTATTCTTTTAAATAGTATTCATGTTAATACTCAAATTATTCATATTCTTGCACATATTTTGCTAAATTATAGCACGCATTCTCGAAAATAATCTAATTATCCTCTAAGACTATATCCTAATTTACAGCTTTATACACCCTTTTTATATAACCAAGACATATTTACTGTTCCATTTTTTTACGTTTCTAAATACATGAATTTGGAAATACTTAAGAATATATTCCCATGCATTTTGACATAGAATTCATAGGAACAGGGCGGGGCAAAGTAATACGCCCATCTATTAATTACATGTTATTGTATGATTAAGCACTATTGGAGTACGAAAACCACTTTTTGTGACCTAAGGATTAAAAAATATATTCTTGGGAAACTCGGAACGTACTTTGTACGCCAAATTTTTGAAATTTGCCCTTTTAATTAGAATATTGATTTTTGTTCATCGATTCATAGTTATGAAAGCAAAATAAATAACAAATTAATGATACTTTAATAAGAATAATTGATATCAGCGCTTAAAAGGGATTCAAGTATTTAGATGTTTTCAAATTATACATTGATAATTGCATTTGTGTTTGAAGTAAACAAATTCTCAATGCTAAAAATTACTACATAAAGAAAGGTGAATGCGTTTTTCCTGCACTAATAAAAAAGTCCTCAAATATACTTAATTCATTCAACTTATTAATACAAACAGATTAATAAAGTATCCAATTTCAAATAAATAAAAACAATTTATTTGGATGTCAAAGTTTCTTCCTGTGTTCAAACTTCTAAATTAATGGCTTAAATTCATGATGCTCTATAGCCACATAACTACACAAACATTCATTTTCTGCCAATAAGTTCACAAATTTATGTGACACCAGAGTCAGATAATAAAAGCGATTAAGTGTTTACAGTCAATCATTTTATGCGCCACGCTGTAGCCGACTTTTGATTTTTGAAAATTCATTTAAAATATCTATATTTATAAACAATAATAAAGGCACATAGGTAAACAAAACGCACTTGATTTAAATGTACCTGTGTAATATAAGATTTTTTTTTCAATTTTGAAACAAATTTGTAAGGAATATTAATATATTTGAACATTTTTACCAAATAAACCAAATCTGTGAAGTTTTATCTAAATTTTACAAGCAAAACAACTGCAAGTCTAATGACAGTTTTGAATTCAATGTAGAACACGGGATTGTGTTTATTATGTGAGCGTCATTAATTTAATTCATTATACAATAATACGCTTCACTACAATTTATACTGAGGATCACTTTGGATCTTAAATTTTTAGAGATATTGCCTCTTAATTACAATCACACGAAGAAGAATAGCATTTAAGACATTTTTTCACAGCTGTCTTAAAGAAATTAAACTCACGATTTGCTAAAAGACTTGAGAAGTGAAGAAAAAACGTAGGATGAAAGACAGTTTAATTTAGATTTCAACTCTAATATTAACAAATACACCCACGATTTCTTGGAAAAGTAATGTCCTATCTAATTAAGTGAAGAGGAGGACAACAATGCTACATGCACAATTTTAAAAAAAGAATAATTAAACCCAACTGTTATTAAAAACATGTCACGTTTTTTTCGTAATTAACATCGTGAAGTAAATTTTAACTTAGTATATAGAGTCAATTATTTCTTGTTTGGTAGTAAACATTCAACAAGAACATGTTTATTACACAATTCGTATCCTTAACTCGGAATTCATTAGAAATTGTATACAAAAAGCTTTCATCGGGTAGAAACATTTTTTTCAACAATAATTAAGCTATAGAAAATATCTTTCGGTTGTGTGCGTTTCGGGATATTACATAATTATATTTAGTATATATATATATATATAATAAAGTGAAAAATATAAAATAATTTACCTTTAATAATTTTCTCTCAAGTTTATGTAATTGGAGAGGTTAGTATTCTGACTTTTGTCTAGTCGTATAAGCTTATAAATAGGGTTTCTGATTTTCCGGATTTTTCCATTCCCGGGAATGTAGTTGCAATTCCCGGGAATACATCAAAATTTCAAAATATTTAAAAACAAATTATTTTTAAATAAAATCAATAATAATTATATAAAATGATACATATTAATTCCAAAATTAATGCTTATTTATATAATGAGCGAAAAACACAATATATAATAAATTGATTAAATAGGTTTTCAGGAAGCATAAGCAGTTTATACATTTATCACTCAGACATGGAAAAAATGTTACAATAAAAGATTTTGTAAATTAAAAGCGAGCGAGTGAATATTAACGTCGCACTGTTTAGCAACACGAGGGCTTTTGGTGACGGTCCGCGTAATTTTGAACCATGCTCAAGTGACGCGGTCGACACCTAAGCTGGCACCCCCTCTCCTAACTACCACACCACACCAACGGGAGGACGTTTGAGCTCTCGACAGATTTAACGGGCATCGCTCCCCTACACGGCGGGTCTTTAGTGGTACTGGGATCGAACTCATGACACTCTATCCTTGGTCCGATACCTAGACCACTTGGCTACCGCGGTCACTAGTAAATTAAAAATCTCGGAGGAAAAATTCACATTTGAAAAATAATTACTAAAATTAATGTTCCTCTACTGGCTCACAGGCGTCTGAAAATTAACCAGTCAAAGCTGAATTTATTATTTATCTGATGTTGCTACTTAGAGATAAATATTAATAAATTTTTGAAAACTCATTTAGTGCTGAAGGGCCGATTCTGTACGTTAAAAATATTAATTATTGTATTTAAGATATTTTATTTATATTTAACAGATTTCTTTTTTATGGAATTGCTATATTATTGTTGCATAAATATAAATTAATATTAATTTAAGACCCTCCCACGAAAGTTAGGTTTAGAAAAATAATAAGGAAAATTGCGAGATTGTGCTTCTAAAAATATTCTCCCTCACACAGTATGTGGGTTCATTCCCTTCTTCAAATTGCCGATTCAAATAAATAGCCTATAATAAAAACAAGTATCCAAAAACAAATTTAAACAAAAAAATTAAATAATAGTTTTAAGTATTAGTACTAAACGTTATCCACATAAAACAAGATCTTTGAACTTCGATCAGATAGTGCCAGTTGGCTACGAAATGCGATTGCTATAAAAACCCAATACTTTTTTTTAACGAAGCTCGATACACACACAGGAATTGATCTGGACAGATACTCCTTTCCAAGGCTAGCTGGAAAAATTCTCACCAATCTAACGCAAGCGTTAATCTTTCTTTCTCTTATTACACCCTTACCCCACAGTTGGGGTAACGAACAGTCCTTCGTCCAGGAAGTTCGGGGTGAACGATCGCAAATTGCCACAGTAGGGTCAGCTAATGATGTCCTAGGTTGAAATCTATAATCAAGTCAAAAATTGCCATCTCATAGATAACTGAAGCCCCGTGCGATTCCCGGGAACGAAGTATTATTCCCGGGAATAGAAAAAATACAGAAATCTTACGATTTCCCGGGAAAGAAACCCTACTTATAAATTCTACATATTTATAATTGAAAACTATATTTGTACTTCCAAAAATAATTTGTATATTACTTTTCATATGTAAAGAGGCTTATTCTCAAAGGCTTATGAGGCTCTTTTGGCTTATTCTCAAAGGAAACATCAGAAGTGTGTAGCAAGTAATACCTTTAAGAAGGCATTGAAAAAAATGGTACCTACGTATTATACCATCGACCCATTTCGTCAAATCAAAAGAAATCGCCAAATGCCCCGATATGCAGGCAATAGTGGAAACCGTTCTGGTGTATGTTCGAGCACAGTAATAATAAAGATAGCATTTGGCGGGATATTTTTTTGAAATTGTAATGTCTTTTCATTTTGCGTAAGTAACAAATAAATTACACAAATTTGTATTTAAATTTTAATTTATAGAGAATAAACAATAAAGCATTTAGAGGAGAAATATACGAAAAAATATCAAAGCATTTGGCAAATTAGGAAAAAAGCTTTTACATTTTAAATGAAGATAAACCAGTTACTTTTCTTTCCGAGATAAATCCATTTAAAGTTTTAATTGCAATGGGATGTGAATAAAAACAAGCATAAGTTAGCATAACTCTGGGGGGGGGGGGCTTTCAAATTTTGTGGAATTATAGATTATATAAGAAGTAGTTTAGGCTAAAAGAATTGATTTGATTTTCTGATCGATTTTTGTTAATTGATTCGCATCTCTTTAATAAAAATGAAAATCATCAAAATTGTATTTCGGATGAAAACTTCAACGAATGCTGCTCTGTACACATATTGAGAAAAGAATAAACTGAGATTATATTAACAATCACAGGAAAGTGAAATTGTTATCCTCATTTATTAAGACAAAATTATTAATATTCGATGAAAATTATTCAACTCAAGACAATGCTTTAATTTATAAAATTTTAAAAAAAAACTAATTTGTTATATTTGAATTTTTTTAATGAAAATAATCTTTCAATCAAAAATTTATTCTTCTGCTCCAATCCAAAATATCTCGAACGCCTATTCGCTAAATAACAAAACTATAAATATCAATATTTTTTTGAAAAAAAGTTACAAATTGACGGGATATTTAAATACATATTTCATACGGAGATATGAAGATTTCTTCTTTAGTAAAACAACCTCTTTTCTTTTAATAACAAGACAGGATTTCAATACTCTCCGTGGCCCCACCTACTTAATCCTTTCTGTCCATGTTTATCCGTCAATCAAAATCCATACTCTTTGTTCCTACAGTATGCCATGGTGAACACTAATAACAACCCGATGAAAGACGAACGCTAGAAATTGATGCAAAGTAGATGGGGAAATGTAGAAGACTGGTTAAGGCTCGAGTCAAAATTCTCTGTTTTTATTTTACCCTTTAAAATTAAAGGTTTAAAAGCTATAATCAAACAAGCGAAATACCAGCTTTAAGTTCTTAGGGCAATTTAAATTAGCAGATGGTGACGGTGTATATATTTAGCAGTGGTACTTTGACTGGAAAGAAACTACGGTGCGCATCTTTTATTTAAATACTAGAATTAAAAGTGAAAAAAAGGATTTGCAAATGTTATTTGAGAACGTCGTACACGCTGAAGTGTTCAACGTCTTTTTTTAAAAATGAAAATAACTCCCCGTTTCAGATTTTAAAGTTGATTTAAAGACAATTTTAAATAATGCCAGGCTTTTTATTTCGTGCAAAAATGAAATTAATGTATAATAAAGATTTTGTTACTGAAAATTTTTAAAGAGTGCTTGCTCTAAATGCATTAATAACTATGAAATATTTGTTTCTAAATTAAATTTTGAAAATTTTTAAATTGTACTCAAAACGTTTCACTTCATAAGTTAATTTTTGGAATTTTATTTGTACAATATGTATGTATTTCATGTCATAAAAATTTTTTATATTCTTTACTCTAAATATTTTAGGTACTTCATTTTCATAGGTATCAAACAGTAGTTTTAATACAATAATCGCATTAAATAGTGATTAAATAACATCAATCAAATTTTTATTTATAGATATATTTATAGATATTCAAAAGTCAATTGCACACTTTTCTGCATACCTTTTTAGGCCACTAGGTATGACTTCTTTCTTTAAAAAATTTCACCCTGCTTTTACCTTTTGGAAATCAGATTTCCGTTTTCGAAAGCGTTATGGAATGTTTTGAATGCCATCATGAGCAATACTGAATTCAAAATTCTATCTTTAGTTACACGACTTACTTTCACAAATTTGAAACTCTCCCTTTTCTCCCCTCGTTCCGTCGAGATGCGGCAGCCGGTTGAAAGACGGGCGTGGTTGTCAGAGTTGTGACGTCATTAACTAAATCAACTGAATGAGCGGTTTCCCACTCACCCCTCCACCAGCGTTGTTGCGCTGCACTCATTGTGGACTTTATATTCTTATGTAACACTTCAGCAAATTATTCTTATTTTTTTTCCTTCTACTTATTATGATGAGTAGATGATAGAGATTTCTCTAAGGTTCCACGTAAATGTGTAACCGTTACCGTTACCCTTTAATCAATCCTTGAAAAAATAGAATCCAGAATATTTTTGAAAATTAGAGCTACATTAATACCGTTTAATGTAATAAATAATAGTAAAAGAAAAAAAGGATTTTTTAAGGAAGATTTCTCTTTCCTTACTCACAACATAACAAATGCTACAGTTGAAATTGGGAGATCAAAAATAAATTTCCGAACTAACACAGCAAGAGATGTTTTCTACCTTTCTTTAATTTGTTTTTTTTTTTCAAGATTACTTATAATACATTTATTGTGTTTAATTAGGTAACTTAAATAACTATTTTTTAAAAAAATTCATTAAAAGGAAGCCAATAATAAGCTGTCATAACATATAATTTTGAATTCGAAACTTTTTTGAATAAATATTTCCCAATTTGTCAAGATTTAAATTATCTTCTGCATTTTATTACGCCACATGTTTCCTGTCCATCATATTATTTATAATTAAGATGCAGAGTAAAAGTATAAAATTATAATTAAAATACATTTACCTTGAAAGCTTTAAATAAAAATATCTAATGTTGGAAGAAGCGGAAAGAAAAAATATTTTTCAACGCCTCGGAAACAATTTTTTCCTCCCTCATTTCTAATAAATCATCTCTTTTGCATGCCATACAATGAAAACTAGATGTTGAGAGGGAAAAAGAAAAAGAAAGATTAAATTTTTTGATGGGCATGATGTATTAGTCATTTTTTAATGAAACTATTTGCATCTATTCACATATACTATTGTCCTTCCGAAGAAGGTTGACAGTATGAATGAGTTATTGTCTACTCAGCAAGTTGACTTCGGAAGATTTCGAAACTGAAAAGGCTTAGTACAAAGAAATCTTGCGTTGCACTATATTGTACATGAGCGATTTCTGAATGGGCTTTTTAGTTTGAATAGTTATTGTTCCTTTCTCTTTAGAGTAGTAAACTAGTTCAATGACCTCTGTTAACAAGTTCTCACGAGAGAGCGATTTAATTTCATTTTCTTTTGCGATTCAGGGGTATCAGTGAAGTCCTTAAAATGAAAAATACATTCACTATTCTAAAAACATTGCACTAGTAGAAATAGTTTTAAAATTTAGGTAGGTGTAAAAAGAACAATGGATCAGTGGCGCACACAAGGGGGAAGGTCCATGGGTCCTGACCCCCCCCCCCATAGCTTTTGATTTTTTTTTTTTGCTTGATTATAATCCTACGCATATAGTACTCAAAAGTATTTATTGATAATTTATTTTATTAATCAACGCTAATTATTTATTCAATAATTTATTTTTTACCGTGTTTTGTTCTCGCGCGCGCGCGATAATTGATACAATAAAAAAAAATAATTGCGTATTGGGGCATGATACATTAATGGTGGACTTTCGAACCTGCCCCCTTTGAAAAATTCTTGTGTGCACCACTGAAATGGATTTATGATTTGCCAAAAGCAATGGGTTAAATTCATGTGACGTCAGTCACATGATAAATGTCACGTGTTTCTAGCCAACCAATTCATACGCCGCCTCACTGTTGCCATCAGTGGTTTTTACAGAGAAACTATCCTCTAAAAATACATATTTCTTAAACATATCAATGCAGATAAAAAAAATGCACTTTATTTAAAAGTACTCGCAAAATATTTTTTTTATATATAAATTTGGACATCTTTATCAAATTTTCAAATTTAAAATTTTATCTGGATTTTACAAGTGCAAATCTATTATCAGATGTGAATTAATCAAAAAACGCGTGATTATTATCATGTGACCGTCGTGAATTTAACCCATTCAATGACATCAACCGAGTTGATTGGTTGCTTACGAGCTTACTAATGTGAAGCTATATAAAGGTTACTGTCGATTGATCTCGCAGTTTGAAGCCCCAAGCAAATAGCGACTAAATTATGTCAATCGAGATACTCGTGCTTAATCCTAAAAGTTTAAAATTTTGATTGAAATTTCAGATTAATCAATTACTTAAATCATAGAATACAAAATTTTAATAGCATTTAGCGTGGGAAATGATCGAGATTTAGGGTGGACAAAAGTCGGTTCATTTTCAATGCATAAAAATACTTCAAAACTTATAAATGGTTATTCAGTGTTTTTTAAATATTAATTTGAAATCATAAGCAAAGCAACCGTACTTAACTTTAAATTTTAATATTGTTGCAAACATTAAAAAGTAGGAAAAACAGCTTAAGTAGTTAGTATGATAGATACAAAAATTTATGCTCATATGACTCAAAATAATGAAGGCAGAAATTTTTTTTTAGCCGATTCCAATAATGAACTCCCATAAACCGAGAAATAAATGTACAAATTTTAATAGTCTCCAGCCTACAACGAAGCTTCTCTTTGTTCTATTGTGCACAAAACAAAGAAAATTTAATGGTCTTACAAAGAAAACTGACATCAAATCTTTATCGTTAAAGAGAAAGGCGTTTTCTTATTAATCTATCATGAAACAAGTTTACTGATTTTATCAAACACCTACTACCCAATGTTTTCGGTTAAACTCACAAGGCGCTCCTGTGCGTAAAGAATTTAATCTTCATTCGATAGTCAAGTATGTGTGTTTTTTCCATTATCCCAACAATGCGTTATACAACACAATTATAGAAAATTCATAACATATTTTATAAACTTGACAAGTCCAAAAAATTCGTGCAAAATTAATCGCTTCCAAGCATAAAAACTGACTTTTGAATTAAAAAATATTTTTTATTGATGATACAAGACAGACGCAAAATGGCAAATAAAATGTTTAAAATTGCTAAAATCATTGCTACAACTTTTCACAATAATATGCAAATGAGTCATTCAGTTTGCTATCTTACAGGAATTAAGATATGAACTTATCTATATGTTACGATAGTTCGTTATATATTTTACAAACACTATTCCTTGCATACTTCATTCATTTAATGCTCCGGATGTCATTTTTTCTCCTGTTAAATTTTCACTGGGAAGAGTTCTGAACAACATGTGGTTAACAGGATAACAATAGTAATCGTATCACAATTAAGAAAAGCGTTCACTAGTATTTTATTAGTTTTTATATGATATTCTGAATATTTCAATTACTCACTTTATATTACGAAGAACCATTGATTGTTAGCATGTAGAATTTTTAGAATAGTTTAAAGTTTTGTGTCAATTTTATGCTAGCCTGATATGAATTATAAATTTTTCCTGCTATTTATTTGTTGTATTTTAAAACCCAATGTTATTTGATAAATTGTTTATATTTCTTCATCATTTCTTAGTATTTGAAAAAGTAACATCACAGAATATCAAATAAAACATTTAGCAAAATTTCTGCTTTTTTTAATAATCAATCGAAAAATTTGATAAGTTGCCTTGAAATTATCCTCCAGACAGCAGATTTTTTTTAAAAAAAATTTATAATGGTATTAATTTTTGCTATGCTACCAAAACACACACACATTCTATGCAAAAAAATAGTGCAATTAACTAATTCAAAAGAGCCGGTTAACATTTGATAAAGAGCTAAAAACTAATACTAAAAATAACTCAAACCTAAAATTTTATTACACAAAAAAAATTTGATCAAACTTTTTTAAAAAAATTATTGTAATTGGTTTGGTAATTTTGACTATAAATTTAAACATTAAGTATAATACGGCATAACAAGTATCAAATTGATTTTTGCTTGATTTACAAAACTCAGATTGACTTAAGATTAAAAAGCTCGATTTTTCGTTGAACTATTTAATTATATTAGCAATATTTTAAAAGTAATTCACAACAGATGGTTAAACTAGAGTTTATTTACATCTGTTTAACTATTTATATATAAGTGCAAATAAAATACATACACAAAAAAACTTCCTTATAAGAAATATAATTTTTTGTAACAGTTGAAATCAATGTTCTTTAATATTTAGTAATTCTTTTTTTAAAAGAAAAAAATGAAAGAAGTCTACAGGCAATTCATTATGAGTTTAAGTTTTTTCACTATTCGTTAATGTGAAAAAATTATTCATGCAGACTTTCGACTAACAACCATGATTTTAGATATGTAGAAATCCGAAAACATGTGATGCACATTTTCAATACACTTTATATATGTATTTCATATTTCTGTAAATTTTGATGTTCGCCATGAGGCTATATACTTTCTGAAACAAATTTGAGAGGAATATACTTCTAGGAAATTAGTTTATTAATTTTCTTCAGATAATCTTCTTCGAATACTGATGAATATTTCACATACATATAAATATAATAAGCGACTTCTTTTATTTACGCCATTCCATTCAAAAAAGAAAGATTTTACATTCATTATTCAAAACGTTTGCTATTCAATTATTCATCTTTACATGTTGCTGTAAAAATCCGACATTACAGTAATCCTTTGTTCTCGAATACGAATAGTAATATTTTTTTTATCAAATATTACTTTATTCGATTACAAAATATATCACTGAGAAAATAATTAAAAAATTAGGGTGATTACTTTATCTTTACTGTCCTTTGTTTAGTATTTCGAATTCTTTCCCTTTCTAGATATTTATAATATGGTCAGGAAAATAATAGAAATACATAAAACACTTCATCTTCCAAAAGGAAGAAAAAGGTAATCCTTTTAAAAAACCTTCCTTTTGGAACAAAAAAAAAACAATATTTCATTGCCATGTATGTAGGTCAGGGATTTTTAACTGTGAAAGGAGTCATTCTAAGATTTCTAAGAGACATAAGAACTTTTGTCAGCAACGAATATCTATAAATTAAGAGCTCCTGTAAACTTGTTTTCAATTTATTTTAAGTTTCCCATCCGAAAATCTAAATTATTACTTAAAGATCAAAAATTATTTTAAAACTAATTTTTGCCAGTATATTATATATATATTAATTTACATCGCATGAGAAGCAACGCGAGTGTTATTGACGACGAACCTTGTAATTTTGAGCCACAGTCAAGTAACAAGGATGACCCCTGACCTGGCATCCCTCCAACACCCGTCGACGGAAGACTTCAGCCTCGACAGATTTAATACATCAGCCGTCTATCCGTCGGCTTCAGTGCACTAAGACTTAAACCTGCGACTCGATAACATCCGCTACGAGTTCGTGAACATGACCACTTGGGTACCTTGGCCACCAGGAGAAAGTAGAATGAAACAAATAAGTTGAAAATTATTAAATCAAATTTTTTGAAAATATAAGATAGATGGAGAATCAGTGTTATTCAATAGTGTAAATGATAAGTAACTATTTTGTTAAAATTTGTTTTTCCTATTTAAATTTACTGCCCTAAAAAAAAGTACAAATCATATATTTAAAATTATGCTAATAAAGCTTGTAGAATTCTGCAAATGTATTATAAGACTTCTAAAATAGTTCTTTAAAACAATTAAAAAGTGCATTTGTATTATTTTCGGAAATTAATAAATAAAACTATAATAATTCCAAAGGCATAAATATTGCTTCAATGAATATAATTAAACTTATCAAACACAATTACTTAAGCTATGTACAATTTACATGACCTCTTCTTAACTAAAATATTTAATACTTTAAATGAATTACATAATATTACGGGGAAAAAAACTACATCTAGAGAAAATAAATTACACAATCAAATCTTATTACTCTTTACAATAATTAATCCCAGAGCCGTCTGGAAAGGAGTGAAACACACCAACTGTTTTTACGCATAATAAATACTCTCAGCATCTTTGAAAGGCTCGGCGTAATTCCCTTTAATTCATAAAGCTGTCCTACGGAGCGAAACATCCCAATTATGTTTTACACCATGCTCCAACTCTCTTTTAAAGAGACTTTTTCGAGCCGACGCCCTTAACGTCTTTTCAACAAACATAAAATTTAAAACATGGTCAATAAAAAATAAAAATCTAACTAAAAGAGTCGACAGCAAACCATTTGTAGCGGATCTTACTTTGAAAATCGCTTACCAATTTAAGATGTACATCAATAGAAACATAAAACAAATTAAAGCCTTAACCGTACGTCAACAATAGCTATCTAAAGACAGTATTTAATTTTTTTTTTTTTTATCATATCATATTATATTTTTTTTTTATATATAGATTAAGACCTGTAAACTTGTTTTCAATTTATTTTAAGTTTCCCATCCGAAAATCTAAATTATTACTTAAAGATCAAAAATTATTTTAAAACTAATTTTTGCCAGTATATTATATATATATTAATTTACATCGCATGAGAAGCAACGCGAGTGTTATTGACGACGAACCTTGTAATTTTGAGCCACAGTCAAGTAACAAGGATGACCCCTGACCTGGCATCCCCTCCAACACCCCGTCGACGGGAAGACTTTCAGCCTCGACAGATTTAACATACATCAGCCCGTCTATCCGTCGGGCCTTCAGTGGCACTAAGACTTAAACCTGCGACTCGATAACATCCGCTACGAGTTCGTGAACATGACCACTTGGGTACCTTGGCCACCAGGAGAAAGTAGAATGAAACAAATAAGTTGAAAATTATTAAATCAAATTTTTTGAAAATATAAGATAGATGGAGAATCAGTGTTATTCAATAGTGTAAATGATAAGTAACTATTTTGTTAAAATTTGTTTTTCCTATTTTAAATTTACTGCCCTAAAAAAAAGTACCAAATCATATATTTAAAATTATGCTAATAAAGCTTGTAGAATTCTGCAAATTTATTATAAGACTTCTAAAATAGTTCTTTAAAACAATTAAAAAGTGCATTTGTATTATTTTCGGAAATTAATAAATAAAACTATAATAATTCCAAAGGCATAAATATTGCTTCAATGAATATAATTAAACTTATCAAACACAATTACTTAAACTATGTACAATTTACATGACCTCTTTCTTAACTAAAATATTTAATACTTTAAATGAATTACATAATATTACAGGGGAAAAAACTACATCTAGAGAAAATAAATTACACAATCAAATCTTATTACTCTTTACAATAATTAATCCCAGAGCCGTCTGGAAAGGAGTGAAACACACCAACTGTTTTTACGCATAATAAATACTCTCAGCATCTTTGAAAGGCTCGGCGTAATTCCCTTTAATTCATAAAGCTGTCCTACGGAGCGAAACATCCCAATTATGTTTTACACCATGCTCCAACTCTCTTTAAAGAGACTTTTTCGAGCCGACGCCCCTTAACCGTCTCGTTTTCAGACAAACATGAAAGTTCTCAAAACAAATGAGACTCGAATAAAGATATTATAAATCTCTCCCAAAGGTTTACTCTTTGTTTGGAACAGAGAACAAAGAGATGACCAAGGGGAAAAAACGGAGGAAATTATAACTTCAAGGAAACCTGGTTATTATACTTCAAGGGGAAAGGAATGGGTACAGAGGGTGCAAGATGATAATTGATTACATGGAAGGTATGAAATATGTTGTTACTTATCATACCTCTGAATGCAGGCGTTAGGTATTGATCTTTCCATTTGATGGATTGATTTACGGCCGTGATTGAGTGGGCCGTTCTAAGGAATACTGAATGGGCCGCTGTTACACAAACGTTGCAAAAATGGTTGACTGTTCTAAGCTGTTACAGAAATACCCAGAGCTGATCCCTGATTTTTTTTAATATCAGTTTAAAGTTAATTGCCGATGAGTTTTAAAGTGTAGGTAGTGTATTTGTAAGATTTCTAAACGACAAGGAATTAATAGTTGAAATACTCTTTTATAAATTATAAATGGTAAAATGTATTTTCAAAAGAACTTTCTAATTATTAGCTGCTCAGTTAATCCTTCCCTATTGACCGATAGTTTTTCCAACTTGTATTGTTTAATTATGTTTAGACATAATTAATAATACACCCTAATGAAGGAAATGAAAAAGCATTTTAATACACATTAAAAATATATTACATTCATTGAACGCTGATTTCACTTTAAATATTATACATTCATTCATCTTAATATAAAACTATTAATATGCATGCAATGGATTGCACTTGAATTAAGATATTTTTATTCTGAGAGGATATTTTGTCGGGTTGTATCAATTAACTTGCTGCAATCGATGGATGGAGACCTTCTGACAAAGAGACAATAACAACAAAGACGAGTAGCAGCAATATAAAGGACAAAAGTATTCTTTTTTTACTCTGGAGACCTCAGCTCTTAATAGGTTTCGTCAACCGGAAGCTCTTAAAATCATACGATTTACGGTACCGAACTTTTGAAATTGATCAGAATACGCGGATGATGCAAGATTGCATCCTCTTGTTTTAAAATCACTGACATGGCAGTTTTTAAAAAATAAGATTGTGGCTACTTCCCATTAAGTGGGTAGGCTAAAAATAAGTTATCCCACGAAGTCTTGGAGGGCTCAAGGCCCTTATGAAATTAAATCCCTCGAGAGAAAGTTTATTACATAAACAAATTTGTGCATTATTTCTGTTATTTAAGCATATTTAACCAAAATAATAAATAGCTGAAGGTTTGTATAGCGATGTATAACCCTTACATATTCCCAAATAGAAAAAAAGTTTCAAGAATGCCGTAATAAAATAATTTTATGAACTTATATTCAACATTTAGAATATTCGTCAAGTTCAATTCCCCACATTAAAACATATTTCCCAATCGAACTCAATACGAGAGAGCTAAGCAGCTTCAACTTCTCATCCATTGTGCAGCGAAGGAAAAAACATCGTTCCACCCTCCTCAATCCATTGAACAAAACGGCCGCTTGGCAACATCGGCCCCACCCATCAATATTGGTATAAGGAGTGCAATCCCACGAAGAAATCTGACCAATCCCTGATAATAATTCATGCAGACTTAGTGCAAATAAATATCCCCTCAACATGAAGTATTCTAGTTACCTCATGATACACAGAATATAATTGAGCTATAAATTTAGGGTTAACTTGAAGGAGAATTTAATAAAGGAGAGGGGGGGGGGAGAGATATATCAGAAAAGAATTTCCGAATCTAGAACTATTTTTGCTGACAGTTTCATAAATGCGAGAGTTTAAAATATTTTAGTAGTTGCAAGTTATATTTTTAAATTCTACAATTTGTCTTCTTTACATATCTAATCTATGTACATATATATGCATATATATTGGCCTTAATCATGATTATTACGTGGAATGTAAACATTTAAGAGCTATGTAAAATTAATATAAATTTAGAAGTATACGATAAAGAATATATAAGGAAAAGACAGCACAAGAAAGGAAAAAATGAAAATATATATTTATTTCGTTTTACGAAGTACATAAAAAACTATTTAAAGTTAGAAAACATAAGACTTCTAATCAATATCTCTAATCTAAGGCAATGTTAATAATGCAATAAATGAAGTTTTCCTTTTCCTATGTGCGCGCTAAATAACTACCCAATTCTTAAACAAGTCTCTGTTGCTCCTTCGTAAGAATTAAAAATGACCAATGCGAGGTCTCAAAAACAAAATAGAAAGGGATCATATTTCGGGAATAATCATTGAAATCTATCGGAACTCTAGTTTTAATACAGCATACGCATCAATTCCAATTTTAAAATATTAAAATAAATTATGTTAATTGATTTTTTTTGGAAACATACATTGATAACACGTCAAAAAACATACGTCTCAAAATACAATTATTTTACAATTAACTCAAATCTTACAATTAATTTTATTGCTCTAAATTCCAATTAAAAATCTAAAATAACTGCAAAACATTTCAATGCAATTTATCCTTAACTATAATTTTTGACGAAACTTTTAAAATGAATAATTTTTTTTCGTAACTTAGAAACTTCAATTTCATAAATTTTTCCTTTAGTTTTTAGATTTGTTAGAAAAATAATTTCCAGTCTTGCCTTATTTTATGTAGTAAATGCGAATCTGGAATTAAACCATATATTCAAATTCTTTCTTACAAAAAAAATAATAAGATAACTAAATAGGAAAGGAATTATAACCGGTGGAAAACTTTGGTTGTCAAATTTACGGTGTGTGTGATGTCTAAATATTAGAAATTCTATTCTTCAAAATAAATTCAGAATAAACGGATAAAAAAAATATTTCTATGAAGTTTCTTAATCCGTGTTTGCTACGCTACTCACTTCAATTTTAATTTCAGTTTTTTTTTAACTTCAAATTTGCTGACATACTTAATTTACATTTACCCTCCAACGTGATGATTACCAAACAGGTAGATAATACTTAAAGGGAAATTACTTTTTTTACTTTTAATAAACACTTGTACAATATTATCCTGTATGCGATAACATGAAATAATTTGATATTGTGTGCATAAAATGTAGTAATTCTTTATTTTTAAGATAGCGCTCGAAAAATATCGAAATTCATTTTAATGTCAGATGCATTCAATCAGCAGTTACAATGAAACAATCAAATATAAATATTTGCTCTTTCCTTAAAAAAAAATAAAAATACATCTTTGTAAAAAAATTTTGGAAATATTTTGCATATAAATATATTCAATAATAATTAACTCATAAACCGCAATACATTCTCTTTTACATGAAATTATTTTTTTTAAATTTTCGACCATATTTCACTTTTTATTAAAAGCAATACATGAAAAAAATCACTTAATAGATTTCATTGCTTTAATAAATGTATGTTTACACATAAATATGTATAAATAAATGCACTACATTCCTTAAGAAATTTGCAATTCATTTTCATCATAAAAGCGAAATGTCATTGTAGAAAGAAGATCGCTTGTCTTCTTGAAATTGCGGAGGTAAAAGACTTGTAAAAATAATTATATATATATATTATACTAAGTCTTCTTCATTACTTCTTGAAATAAAAGCTATAAGAAAACGTAGCCTGTAATATTAACTTGCAGAACTGAATAAAAAGTATAAATATAAAAGACTAAGTATCAACGCAATGGCGTAGCTAGTCCTAAGTGGGCTATGTATCAAAATTCCTTGAGGCTCCCTTTTTTGAAAAATAAAAAAAAATTATCACATTAATAAAACATATGTGAAAGTGTCAAACATATTGGGGCCCCGTAGCTTGTGGGCCCCTTATCTTTGATACGGCGGTAGCTACGCCCCTGTAACCTCGGCTCACTAAGAAGGTACAGACATTGCGATCAATAACTTATCTTGCTAATGACTGCATTCCATCTATGGTGGGGCTCGAATCCAGGACCTTTCACAAGCAATGCATAGGTTTAGAAAGCGTTTTCGAAAAGAAAACACACTAGCATAAAGCACATCAGATCAAAAACTGCTGTTTTTTTTTTGTTTTTTTTGTTTTTTTTTTTTTTTTTTTTTAGATAATAAAAAAAAAAAAAAAAAAAAAAAAAAAAAAAAAAAAAAAAAAAAAAAAAAAAAAAAAAAAAAAAAAAAAAAAAAAAAAAAAAAAAAAAAAAAAAAAAAAAAAAAAAAAAAAAAAAAAATAAAAAAAAAAAAAAAAAAAAAAAAAAAAAAAAAAAAAAAAAAAAAAAAAAAAAAAAAAAAAAAAAAAAAAAAAAAAAAAAAAAAAAAAAAAAAAAAAAAAAAAAAAAAAAAAAAAAAAAAAAAAAAAAAAAAAAAAAAAAAAAAAAAAAAAAAAAAAAAAAAAAAAAAAAAAAAAAAAAAAAAAAAAAAAAAAAAAAAAAAAAAAAAAAAAAAAAAAAAAAAAAAAAAAAAAAAAAAAAAAAAAAAAAAAAAAAAAAAAAAAAAAAAAAAAAAAAAAATTTTTTTTTTTTTTTTTTTTTTTTTTTTTTTTTTTTTTTTTTTTTTATTTGCGTATGGTTACTTTTTCCTTCAGCTGTGAGATCATACTAAAATAGAATCCAAATATTTTTTTTATTAACAAAAAAATATGTCATTATATATAAATATAATGTGTGGTGAAGAATCCTAAGATCTGAAACAAAAGCATGACCTTGAACATTACATTAAAAACTGCTTCTTCGTAAAACAGAATGCAAATCATTCCATTGATAGTGCGCCTCGCTTCTTGAAATGTTTTAACGCTCATCAGCGTTTCGCAGAGTAACCCTGAGGCATGCGTGTGGGATCTGAAGAAATATAATTGAGACATGCGCGTCCAATAAGCGTGAACTAAAAACACAAAAGTTGAATCCGAAAACTAGTACCACAGGAAAGAAAATTGCACAATGTAGATTCTAATTATCATTATGGAATGACTAATTTATCTGTAACTAAATCGAAGCAAAATTAAAAAGAAAGGCAACAAATTAAGTTACAGACACTTTATTCGATTTAATCTATTTTACAGCGTATCTCAAAAAATGTTTCAAATCAAGACCACCCTAAAATGACGGTGAGAAATAGTCTTTTTTTCTTCATATCTTATATACTTTATATCTCTTATTGTATATTTATCGTAATTTAGACTTGAGATCAAACAATATTAAACTATTTTTTTAAAAAATACTCATTTTACGTTAAAGTTAGAGTTCTTGCTAAGCAAATGCTATTAAAACATTTTATTTAGGATTCTGTTAAAAAGTATTTAAAAAAATCTTGCTTTAAATTCACATATGATAATCCTGCAACTATTCAGGTATCAAAACAATAAAGTTGTACAACCATATGAATCTAAGAATTTTATAAGGTGTTAGAAGCTTCACAGAATAATTTTATATTTCTGTATTAACTGTAAAGGGGACTTTTTTCCCCAGTTAATTTCCTTTTATTGTTGCTTTCTTAATTTCGTTAGTTTAAAGTGCTACCTTTTGTGAAACCCGAAGATAAAAAAAAACTATTTCTATTCAATCAAGTCATAATTATTTAAGTAATTATCTCTTTGGGCTATTTTAAAATAAAAATTTAAATTCACATAACTCGAATGTTACTTTTACCCGAACTATTATAGATCCTAAAAAATAGTCCTAGCAAAATTTTCACTTGTAGAAGCAGATTTATACACACACTATACCCCATTTTTTAAGTACACTCACCTTATATAATCAAGAAATGATGGAATGAATTATGTTTAATTCTTAAGCAGATACACAAGAGAAAAAAAGAAATTGATAACTGGTTAAAAAAGGGTGTGGCAAAAATTTACTTTGATTTATTCACCGGTTTGCATATTTAACATGAATTCTCATACATTACAACGAAAGAAAAATTTTAAATTTAAATATCAGTATCTACTAAAAGCAGAATAATCGAAAGACTAGTCAATTGTTTTCGTAAGCATTGTCAAAGTGATCTAAAATACATCATCGAAAACAAAATAAACAAAAAAAAATTTATGAATTTATTATAATCCCAGTTCTGTTTACAATTGTATGAAGCTGCCCAATTTTAAATGAAATATAAATCTACTGTTCACATACATGTCTTTAACAGCTACGAGATTCTATCATTTACTCAGTGACGGATTTAAGTTCGATGGCGTCCTAGGCCCAAGTTAATTTGACGCCCATATGTATAATAATAAAAAAATAATACGAAAATTTTTTAGTACCTATTTGTTAGATATTTTAAATTTTATTACTTACATGATTTATTATTTTAAAAAGTAATTCTACCCTTATAATATTGACATCTTGAAATTGTCAAAGCAAGAAAAGAAACATTAAAATTCGGTCTTACAGTGAATAAAAAAATCGATTTCAAATTTTTGCCGTCTCGAAATTTTTGATGCCCCTAAAAATTTGCCGCCCTAGACTCGCACCTTGCGGGCCTAAGCCTAAATCCGTCTCTGCCATTTACTACTGAGAAAAATAAAGTTAAACTTTTGTGGATTAGTTTCAGCCGAAATCCATCTTTCCCAAATACACCTCATCATAGCGAGAACTGCCCACCGGATTGTCATTTATGGCTGCTAAAGATTTCGTGATTTGAATTTGTCTTTTCCCTGAAGTAGGGAGCGCTCCATTTATAAACTTCCCGAGACACGATTTGTAATCAAACATTGTTATCATTAATGTCAAATCACTCCCCTTTTAGGATAACAAAACGAATCTAACATCTATTTCAGAACAGAGTGGAGTGAACAAGAAAGAGGCGGTTCCTCTCCGCAGAAGGTCGATTTTCTCAGCCTCACAGTAATAAGCACATTGAAACAAAGTAGAGTGACTACCGGCTCTCAGTGACCTCTGAACCGAAAGGCGCTGATAAATGGACGCGCGATAGAATGAAAGGTGTGGCACATGAGCAGCATGTGTTTCACTTTATAATCCAAAGAATTTAAAGTCAAACGTTCCCAAAACAGAACAAATTACGATACACGCTAATCAATGGATATGCGTACAGTTCTATTCAATTATAGAGAAAAAGGATTATGTTGGATGGTAATTTTCAAACTTTATATTACTATGCTCCTTTTTTAAAACAATCTGAACTTGGTGTCGCCCAATTTCTGAAACAACTGGTTTTTAAATTAAAAAATGTTTAGATCAAAGTTCGAGGAGACAGATAAAATTTAATGTTATATTATCTTAAACAAAATTTATATGTATATATTTATTATGTGTATATGTTTTGAAAATTACATCTTCGAACTTCACATATCTCCCTTTGAGCAAAACGTACCTCTCAGGAGGCGCTTCTACTAGTTAAAAAATTATTGATAAATCAAAATTTAGCTAACATCCTAATTCTTAAAAATTCTACTGCTCGGTTATTTCAATCGTAATTCATTTTCTTATTAATTAATAATGAGATATCGTTTTTTCAATGGAAGAGAAAACCTGTGTAGCGTAACATACTACATTATGAACAAAAATATAACACTTTTTCCTTTGACGTTTCTTTCGTAATGCAGCTAAGATTTAACGTGTGTGTGTATTCCCAAAAATAAACTTTTTACAAATAGTCACGCATTGAATGTCATTTCTTTACGTTAAAAAATTATATACTTCCTAGAGTCCCGAGTATAACATTTTCAGAGTTACCTAATTTCCAAATCTCGTTTTAAGAAATTCTTTTTTGTTTTGAAAAAAAAGGCTGGATCATCTAAGTTTTCTTCTAGAAAAAAAAATATTTATGAAAAAACAATACTAGTTCCATTACGTTAAAAACAATGAAAGGATGCTGCTGAAATTTGTAAAAAAATGAGACAATACAAAACAAACACGTTAGTGTAATAAAATTTGAATTATTGAAGTATTCCTCAGTATCCATATTAATTTCAGGCCAACCGACAGAACTTTTAATGATCAACATTCATGTCATAAAAAATGCTCAACTTTTAATATTAAAAAATGGCAACTGAACTCAATAAACAAATCCTAATAGAAAAACTGGGCATTTTCCTTTCAAAGTCTGACTTATTGACTAAGTGAAAAAAAATTTATGCGAACTAATGCAAGTTCAATTACATCAGAGCATTATATTTTTGTTAAGCTTTTTCCAACAAATTTTCTTTGATTTTGAATTATATTTGCTTTTTCTAATACAATTAAAATTATAGTTTTTCAATAATAAAGATAAGTAATGTAATGACAATAACTTATGTTAATTAATGGCTGTGATACAAATTAACAGCCAAGTGAGGAAGCCTAAAAAGTTTTTTTAGACAGCTCTCTCCACTGGGAGATAAATCAAAAATTCTCTATCAATATAGTTGGATTAAAAATAAAAAAGTTTATTAATGTTATCAAAAAAATTACTCATTTTTTTTATACCAGGTGTATGCATATCAAATGACACTATTGCTAACAGATGTCGTCACGCATATATACAAACAATACGAAACCATGACACGTGATTTTTTATAGTTTGACCTTTGATACTCATGTTTAGTTTACATTTGGACGAGTTTCAGCGTGCATTGTATTTTTTTTACTGTGTTGAAAATGTCGAATTTTATCCCTTCCGACCACGATTTGTGGACAGCATTAATTTTTTGTTAACATCTGAAGAGAAATGCTGCCGAATCGCATCAAATGCTTGTAGAAGCATACGGTGGCAATGCTCTAAACCGTGCGCAGTGCTACAGGTGGTTTGAAAAGTTTCAAAATGGTGATTTCGATGTGAGAAACGAGGAGCGTGGCAGACCAGCAAAAAAAATTTGAAGATGCTGAATTGCAAAGCATTACTCAATGAAGATGATGGCCAAACGCAAGAACATCTTGCAGAACAATTGGATGTTGACTAGAGCATTGTTTCCCATCGTCTTTAAGCAATGGGCAAGATAATAAAGGTCAGTAGATGGGTACCACACGAGCTAACGGACCGTCAACAGGAAAACCGAAAAATCGTGTGCGAAATGTTGCTTGCCCGCTACAAACGCAAGTCATATCTCGATCATATTGTGACTGCCGATGAAAAATGGATTTATTTTGAAAATCCCAAGTGTAATCGATTATAAGTTGACCCCGGACAACCGTCCAAATCGCCCGCAAGACAACGCTGTATATTTTCTGGGATTAGGAGGGACCAATCTATTATGAGCTTCTCAAACCCGACGAAACCGTTAATACTGATCGCTGCAAGAAACAATTACTTAATTTGAACGATGCTTTACTCGAAAAACGCGAGCAATACAAGAAACGGCAGCACAAAGATTTTCCTTGGTGACAACGCACCTAGCCACCATGCTAAGCCGACCAAGGACATCGTTAAGGCACTCGGGTGGGAGCCCTTGGCGCATGCGGCTTATTCGCCAGACTTGGCACCTTCCGATTACCACCTATTTGCCTCATTGGGGCACGCATTGGCTGACCAGCACTTCACTTCTTACGAAAACGTCAAATCTTGGCTTGATGACTGGCTGGCCTCAAAAGACCGATCATTTTTTTTGGCGTGGTATTCACAAATTGCCCGAAAGATGGGGAAAATGTGTAGCTACCGATGGATATTATTTCGAATAAAGAAATATTAACAGTTTTCGCAAATTTATTGTGTTTTTTTTAAACAATCGTCTCATTTCATTTGCATACACCTGGTAGTTTATTAACGGAATCGTTCCTTTCAACCAACACTCGTTTACCTGAGGACTTGTATTTTTTTTGAAGTAATTGCAATAAAGTTTTAGAAGATCTTTCAAAGCAAGATATAAAAGGGATCAGCAATTTTGGTTTAGTTAAATAAAAAAGTTTTTAAAAATACTTATAATAATGATTTTTTTTACACATGATAAAACGGGATTTACCATACAAAATTAATCGAAAATGTTTAAACTATATTAAGGCGCCAAGGATTGTAGAACTGGAACTCTTTCTCTATAAACAGATAATGATTTATATACCTAGATCAAGATTCTATGCCACGCGGCTGGCCACTTCTTAAAATTTATGATTTATGAATGCAGTTTCTTCACTAGAGTTTCGGTTGGCTACTTAGATGCCTTTATAATGGGTCTTTTGCTTCTATTTACCAAGCCTAAGGTTAGAAGGTTGCATTATAAGCGCTGCTTTAAATTATACACACAGCAGCCATCACCTCCAAATGAGATGAATTTGAATGCGAAAGGGATTGGGTGATTAGTTAAGCGAAATATGCTGTGGCCGGTTCTCTTTTGTTTCTCTTTCTTTCTCAAACTCAACCTTATTAAGTAACACTAGCCTCGAAAAACACAGCACTATACATTTAGATAGAAATATAAAAAAATTGCGAAAAACCAGAATATTTATTATCAATATATCAAGAGAAAAGAAACGTTTGACATTGATACAAAACTATTAAATAATGCGTGTGACAATGAACTTTGAAAGTTATTATAATAGGAATGTTTTTTCTTGTCCAAAACACTTCCTTACGTCAAGTTAAATTATGTGTCCTCTATTCTGTAGGCGTTGCAGAGACCCACTTGAGAAATCCATTCAACCAACTGCCTTCGGGTATAAACATGCGGTGTTTCTCCAGGACATGAAACGAGACGTTTCTCTCTGACCCAATAACATTTAAACACCAAACAAGATGGATTTGAGCGCCTGGAAGTACGTACTTCTTGAACAGTTTTCTTAGCAGAAAAAGCATTGGAATAAAGTTATGATAACAAGAAAATTGCTGAATCGATTGCAGACAATTGCCTTCTCAAAACTAAAAATGAAACAAAAGCTGTTTTGAAACTAACGAAAAGAAAACTTGAAATGTCAAGTAATTTTTTTCACAAATTACTCAAAAACAGTAAAAATATCAGAATTCTGTGTTTTCGCTATCTTTTATATTAATAATGAATAAACAATAACTTACTATACATAAAAGTAAGACTATGATTGTTTGAAAAATAGAATAAGAAATAGATTTGCTAATAGATTTATTTTTGCCCTTTTGTGCAATATTTTTAATATTGTAATATTTAAATATATTCTCTAGAAGGAAATTATACGTATCAAGAAGCAATATTTAAAGTGAACATTTTTAAACTGCATTATCGAAGTGTATTTTTCCTATAATTGTTTATAATTTTTTTAAAAAGAAATGTTCAATTACAAAACAGCAGAGAAAAAGTACAGTTGTTTTAACAGGAATTCAAATTAAGAGAAACATACGGTACATGTACATGAGATGTTGTTGAAGAACAAAAGAAAGATAAAATAAAAATCTCCCATTGCTTTCGATATTAAAGTTCCTATAAAATAGCTGCTTTAAATAAACATTTTTCATGTGACTTTTTGTTCTTGACGGTGTTTTAAGTGCAATAAGTAAAATGCACACCTGATTTAACTTTTGATCTTAAGCCCACCTTGCACAAGGGATGATGCGCGTTAAATCTGTCGAGGCTCAAAACTCTCGCTTTGGCGTAGTGGGGGAAATTGACAAGCCAGATGCAAGTTCAGGTGACATCATCATTGGACGAAATTTTGATATTGTGTGTGAGGTCCATCACCAAAATATAAGCGTTAACTGAGCTAATGCTTTGCTCCCCAAAAGTTCTGAATTCGACGAAATTAAAGCTATCCTCAATCCATCCATGTGAATTCTTATAAGTTTACCTAAATTTCCTTGATTACTAAGAAACCTGTATCGCAGAAGAAAATAAAAATGAATCAAAAATTCGTAAAGAAATAAAAATCATGTTTGTGTTACATTTGGAAATAAAGTGAAATCACCGAGGAGAACAATTAACGATACAAATGAGGCCTAAATGTTTTATAGGGCATTTAACATAAAATTTTTGAACCATAACTTTTATTTAGAAAATGTTACTAAAAGCAAATACAACGCATTAAAAATGAGAGGATAAAATTAATGGCGGATTTTTAAGTTCAATTAATAACTTCAAATCCAGGTACTGAGACTAAAATGAGGTACTGAAAAAAATTTGACTTGCAAAAAAAAAAAGTTGTAATTTCGTTCCGATAAACCTTTGTATAGTTGTCTATTTTATTATCTATTTTTTTTTTTACATTGGAGCATCGTTTTTCACCTGGAATTAAACATTGATTTTGTAAAGATTAAATCTCCCTTTAATGATGCACTTCGTTCACACATTTGATTAAACATAAGCAGGAACTTGTAAAACCCATACTCTTTTTCCCATTCTCCTAACCGTCATCGATATAAATAATTTGAATGCAATTGAATGGGAGTTGCCTTTTTTTCTATTGAAGTTGAAAGACTTCGTGATTCTTTTCCGATCTGATTATTTCTTTTCTTCACGTCCCTAGAAAGATAAGTCCATTTCCTCCAAAAAGAAAAACAATTCGAAACCCATAAAACTATAATGTCTGCAAGATAAGACAAAGGAAAGATAAGACCTTAATGGTCATCATTGCTGTGCACTTATTGAAAGAATTTGCGAGGAAAAAAAGTGTTACGTGCGATAAAATCACTCGGAAAACAAGCTGTTTCAAAAGATATTTGCCCACGAAAAATCATGCCAACCCTGAACTAATCGAGAGTACAAAGAATGAAATTACCTTATTTATTTCTGATGGGTATTCCTTTTGGAAAGAACGTTTCAATATTGTCCAGAAGACGACTGCAACCTTGGCCTGCAGCTGCTGTTACCTGAGGCTGTTCCGAAGCGCATCCTAATGGATCGAACTGTCTGGGAACCTTGACTCAGGCCAAGGACATTCACTCGAGTAGAGTATTAAGAAGTGAATTGATTTGGAACGAACGATTTTCAGATTTGAATGGAATAACCTTTAATAAAAATATTAGCTCGATGGCTCTCCAGAAGAGAAAGTAATTAAACTCACGTGGACGATTCCAATTTGAGATGGTAAAATGAACACTTAAGAAAATGATTAATTCAATACAGTTACATTTATACTATATGGAAATGTCTTGCTTAAACAACTTTGCTAATGCTGATATTGTAAAACAATGTATCGTAACAATAATGTACCCGAAACGATAATGATATCCGAACATTATGTTCACTAAAATGTGTTGCGCAAAGAATATACTTTATTATTTCAAAACAACATACTTAAAAAAGCACGACAAAAAGACTCTTGTTCCAGTTCTGTCTTTTTTTCACGGTATCTTTTATTATTTTATATTCAAATCTTTTTTTAAAATATCTAGAAATACAGTATAAAAAGAGCATTACCTTAAATCTAAGGGTTTGAGAGCTTTTTAATTTGTCTACCCTGAATGAATAATGCACTCATTCATTCTCTGCGTTATATGGACACACGCACACATTTTATCACGATACTACATTTGTAAATAACAGTTTACAGAAATCTGTTTACAGAAATGTATATAAACCACCCATACTTAAAATGAATCAAAACTTTATCAGACTCATAACAAGTCGCAATACTGTTTAAGAACTTTTGATGGTAATTTTTAAAGTATTATTTCTAATATTTTTCATAATAGAATAGTGTTTCCGGGTTAAATCTTGATAAATCAAATTAGGAGAACAAATGTTGGCTCATATTGAATGACAGTAAAAATGTCCGGAAGATAAAGGTTAATTTACCAATTTAAAAGGCACGAAGCTACAACAAAATATAAGCAATGCGTAAAAATCTTTTTTTCCCATATCTTTTATTATTTCTGAAATTTTTTATTTCAGACACAACACATAACATTCCAAAAGTATAATTTCTTGCAAAACAAATAAAACCCATTTCTTAAAAAAAAATCTTAAGCAACGCCATCCCATAAAAATATCTAAAACTAACCAAGTTTTAAGGAAAGTATTACTGAAGAGCTAAGAAATTAAATTATAAATCTCTTCTTAAATTTGAAAAGCTGAAATTTTATTCCCAGTAACATTTCTCAATTGCTTGGGAAGGGGGGGGGACAAAGTATTTTTATTTAAAAAAATATTTAAGTGGTATTTACCAACTATTATTTTACTTTTATAATATTTACCTCTTTCTGATCAGTTCTTTATTAATATAATTTCTCTTAGATTTACATCTTGTATTGCGAATTATTATTTCAACAGCATTTAATTGAAGCAATTTCTATATTTGACAGTTTTTACACAATTAAAAGTATCCGTTATGCATATGCATTTTACTGTCTTTTCAATAACAAAATATAATTGTCTTGATGAAAATGCAATATTTTGTCTCTTCAAATTATGAAGTCCTTATAATTTTAACATCGCAACCAAATCTTAACATTCAATATCCTTCTCTTACATTTATAGAATTAAAGTTCATTTAATTTGCTCGCGACATGCAAGTCAAAAGCGATTTAATCAAGGATAAAGATATTTGCGTAAATTAAATCATTCGTAATGAGTTCAATATTTGAAGTGCATACATCATAATCTCAAATTTAAGAGTGATGGATTGTTTATCAACATTAGCATTTAGAAGCAAAACGAGATTGGCGATGGACTTGGTAATTTTGAAACACTGACATTTGAACCGGCACCTAACTCTGAAACTTCACATCACGTCTACATATGGACTTTGAACCTTAGATTTAATGAGGGGGTCTTTAGTGACATCAGGACACGAACCCACAATTTGATTGAGGTAACACCAAGTGGTCAAGCTTGCGACCATGACCACATGGTTACCGCGGCTGCTGCTACAAATTTAAAAGCATTATTGACTCGTGATCTCAGATTCAATAAACACATATTTAAAGTTCAGATAATAAAAACCACCTTCACCTTAATGCGTTAAGAGAGAGAGTTAGTTTGAAATGTGATTATTCATCCGAGAGATTTCACAATTTGGAGAAACCTCAATATTTTAAACCCTGAAGGATGGAAGTGGTAGATCTAGTTAGTGAACAGTCACTATTAATCAAACAAATGACTTTCTAATGGCATGGAGTTTTTCCTTTGCGCGCGTGAAATATAAAATAAGACTTTTCCATTCTATCTAATTGAATCACCCTTGAGGTCAAACCCTAGTATATCGAGTTTGACTACTACACAATAGTTTTATATGTATATGATCTCATACCTCCCTTACACTTTATTATCCATTATTGTGTGATATCACACAAAAAAATAATTTCCTTGTAAAAAAAAGAGCAAGTGAGAAAATCAGGATCTGAATAAGGATATAGTTTCAAAGTTACTTTATTCACTAAAATGGCGAAACATCCATAATGATTGCCACCCTTAGACTTTAAATATACACCACAGCCTGATGTAATCATTATTACTAACATAAGACTTTCTTCAATAAGTCATAAGTGAACCTCAGTTTTATGGATCACGCAAAACCAATAAAATGGTCGTAACATTACATTATTGATCATATTTATAAATGTAAATTTTTTTTCATGAATAACGACATCAGAATTCACAGAACTTTATAACATATAATGCTTAATTTTATCATTTTATATATTTACAGCAGTCATTAAATATCTTGTAATTGAAGCGTATTTAATGCATTTTTAATAGTGTGAAAAAATAGTTATTCGAAATAAATGAAAGTGAAAAAATGAAACTAGGCAAAAAGAATGTTATGGCTCTCTCTCTCTCCATGCCCTTTCATCTGCATAAAATATAAATACCATAATATCTCAACAATACGAAATACAAAAAGGCTCGGTCTTCATTTTATTGAGATTCTTACTAAAAAAAATGTAAATCCCAAATCTATTTAAAACAGTTCTTATTAATTATTTTTTATGTGAATAGCTTATTTTTTTAGCTTATTTGAAACAGCTTATTTTTTATGTGAATAGCATCTTTAGAAACGAATTCCAGTGAAAACTTTTATAGCATCACTGCATATATAATCTAATTTGTAAAACAAATTTAGCCTCTACACATTTATTTTGACTTTTTATTTAGTAATAAATTGTTTACTAATTCAACTCAAATAATACAATTTTTTTGCACATTCCTACACTTTGAATTGAAAAAAGAATTGTTTGCGAATGCGAATTAAGTCCCAACTCATGAAAAAAAACTGTTTGTTCGAAATGAGCAAATAAATATTTTAGAGTTGAATTTCTCTCAGAGATGTTAGAATGTAAGAAAACATACGTACGAACTAAATATTTTCGGAAGATAAGTAAAATATCACATCCTGCGAACTTAACTAAAGTTGAACCATTCTTTATTTTAATTATAAAGAATTGTTTTAAGCTTGATATGTTCAGTGCTGGATCGTAATTAAAAATTCATAAATTTCCAATTTACATTAATTGGTATATTACATCTCCCTCAGCGAGAAGAAAGAATGTGTATATTAAGTTTGTAGTTGTTTCTAGATAAGCCAGACAACCTCCAGACAAGGTGATGACTTTTGTCTAGTGGTCATGTTACTGGGATTCGGATCCATAGGTCGCGGGTTCTGCCCCCCCCCTCCGGATTATATATATAACCCGCTATATATATATATAGCGGGTGGCTATATATATAGCCACCCGCCTTGCTGGGTATTTCATGATGCTTTATAAATATATAACTTATTGATATCCAAGTCCTAGCATTAAGAATTCGATTGTATTGATAAATATACTTATACCTGTAACTCTCGCCTCTTGATAAAAAAAAGGGAAAGAGAACTTCTAATTTGTATTTTTTAATAATCTCTAAAATTGAAGCATAGAATGATCTTTGCCCTTTCGTAACCCTTTAACCAAGTGGATTTCCGCAAAACCGATTTTCGGTGGATCTCTACTCCCTAAAATAAACATGCAAGCCAAATTTCAAGTCTAAATCTAATAGAGCAAAAACGAAACTTTTACTATCAATACCCCCCATAATCTCGTTGAGAGTCGTTCTCCAAAATAACCGTTCTTAGCGGTTTTCAATTCAACAAAAGAAAAATGCAAACCAAATTCCATTATTATAGTCCTTGCAATTCGAAAAAAAGAATTTTTTTTGTCAATACGTCCCAGTAACCCCTTGCTTCCCCAGGAGTTGATTTCCCTAAAATACATTCTTAGTGGATCCTTATTTAACAAAAAAACATGTTTAACCAATTTCAAGTGTGTGGGTTTAACAATTCAAAAACAGGAATTTTCTCTAACTCCCCTTGACCCTTCGCAACCCTCTTTGGGGGTCGATTTTCGTTTTACTCTTTGTTAGAAGAACTCTATTCCATGAAATGAACATGCCTACCAATTTTCAAGGAGGTAGATCTAATAGATTAAAAACGGAAATATTTATCTATTACGCCCCTTAATCCCCCGAAATGAAACTTGAGGGTTGATTTTCGCGAAACTCAATTTGTAACGGTTCTCTACTCTACAAAAGGAATCTGCTTACCAAATTTCAAAACTGTAAGTCTAACAGTTTAAAAATGGGAAAATTATCTATAAAGCCCCTTGAGTCCCCGCAACGCCACTTGGGAGTCTATTTTCACAAAACCCATTTTGTAGCGTATCTCTACCCTACGAGAGGAATCTGCTTACCAAATTTCAAGACTGTGAGTCAAATTAAAAATGAAAAAAAAATTATCTATAATGACCCTCCCAACGCCACCTAGGTGTCGAATTTCACAAAACACATTATACAGGGGATCTTTAAGCCATGAAATGATTCTGATTATCATCTTTCAAGACTTTACGTCTAATAGTTTAAAAATGGAAATAATTATCTATGAAATGCCCCTTAAGCCCAGCAACGCAACTGGGGGGGGGGTCGATTTTCACGAAACCCATTTTGTAGCGCATTTCTACCCTATGAGAGGAATCTGCTTACTAAATTTCAAGACTGTGCGTCTAATGGTTTAAAAATCAGAATAGTTACTTATAACTCCTTTTAGCCCCCCCCTGCTACATCCCTTGCCCCTCAATCCCCCGCAACGCCACTTGAGGGTTTTTTTTTCACAACACCCATCTTGTAGCTTATCTCTACTCTATGAAAGGAATCTATTTATCAAATTTAAAGACTGTACGTCTGATAGTTTAAAAATGGAAATGATTATCAATAAAGCCCCCGCAACCTCACTTGGGGGTCGATTTTCCCCAAACTCATTTTGTAGCGGATCTCTACTCGATGAAAGGAATCTGCTTACCCAATTTGAAGATTGTATGTCGAGTAGTTTAAAAATGGAAGCAATTATTTATAACGCCCCTTAACCTCCCGTAATGCCCCTTGCGGTTCGAATTTCACAAAATCCGTTCTTCGCTGATCTCTACTCCATAAAAGGAAGATGTCTACCGAATTTCAAGTTTGTAAGTTGAATAGTTAAGGAGATATCGTGATTAGTCAGTGAGTGAGTCGCTTTTCTCCTTTATATAGAGAGAGGACAATCCTCCATACGCACACATTCTACGCTGGTGTGATGGATTTCGTCAAATAGAACTACTATTTGATGAGCATATGGATATTTGAATTATAATACCTTTTACCAACCTTCCCTTTACACTACATGGCGATTAAATATTTAAAACGTAGCAGATCTCTCTCCTTCATTCCTCCTGCTCACTTTTTATGGATACTTTCCAAAGCTACAACTACGTTTAAAATAACAGAATCACAGCAGTCTATAATTTTAAAAATTTTGAAGTGTAACAACAATACATGAAAGTATTCTCAAATTTAATAAAACTTTATTAATGTACTATATATAGAAATGATTTATTTTTTAAAACTTATAAAACGTTTACTAATAAACGTAGGGAGATCCTGACTAAACAAATGCTTTAGTTGATGACATTCTCCATTGTATAAAGCACTGATCCCCAACCCCCGGGCCGGTTCCGGTCCATTGATCAAATAGTACTGGGCCACCCAAGGAACATTAAATTATTTCCATTTCATTTATTGTGGTGTATTTCTCTAGGGATTGTGCGACTTTTTCCATGGAAATCCCTTTATATTGCATTTTAATTCACTTCATATTCATTTTTTGGTGTAACTTTATTTTGCTCTGAAGACATATTTAAATACAATTAAATTAAAGTTATTAAATCAAAACACTAAAATATAAACAACCAACTTCTCTCCTTCAGCGGGCCGTGGTAAAATTATCAAACGGTGACAGGTTCGTAGCGACAAAAATGTAGGAGAGAACTAGTGTAACGTAACGGCTTTAAATGAAAAGTACGAGATATTGAAGATATTTGACATTCACGAAATGAGCTAAAATACTTAAACGCTATCTTTGATAATAGCTAAAACACTATGTTTTTCAATTATATAATACTGAAAGATCTCCGACGTATACACATAACGCGCATGTATACTTTCAGAATGCATTTTATAATGTTTAGGTATATTCATCGGATAACTCGTATCCCCTTTTTATGAAGGAACCAAAAATGTGCATGCTCAATGATACGTTTTGCAGTCATTTATTCAAGGTATTATTCGAAGATTTTGAAAAAATAGTACACTTCTAAAACTACAACCTTTTAAGCTCATAAGTTATGTCATTCTTTTAAATAAACAGTATTTCTTTAGAAGTAGAAAAGTAATAATTTTTTTTATGCTAATCTTTTTTTTGGGCTTTTGAAGTTGTGATTTTCAGGGACGTCATCAGACTTCTTGAGGCCCTAAGCCCCCTCCCCTCACAAATGTAGGCTCCCATATGACCCTTAAAATTAGACAGTGCATAGCGTACGTTGTTAATTATTCGAACAAAAATAACCCGAAACAAATGTGCATGACTTACAATCATACTAACTAGTTCAACCGACTACCGCCATTTGACTGAATGAGTAATGGTGTTTGGTGGTAGGTCTAGGCCCATGGACGTCGATCATCACAAGTAGCCAGCTGACATATCGTCCGAAACTCCCAAGTTTTTCGGATAATACAACCGGAAATAACATTTGACCGCAGAAATTTGAATCATGATCATATTACGGCTGGGTCGAGAACGAGACGAAGCCCTGTGCCCGGGCCCAGTTGGCCCATGCCTTAAGACATCCCTGGTCATTTTTATTTCGATTTTATTTTTTGTGTTAAAAGTGTGCGTTATACTCCGGGTTTTACGGCAATTGCCTTATAAATAATAATTCCTTGATTAATAAAAGTATATGCATTGCTTAAGACTGGATTTAGACAGAAATAAACATGTCCAGAAGTTAATCTAATTCACCCTGATACATTAATCAAATAATCATTCATTATTCAACGGATGACCCACTTTTGAAACACGAATCTTTTTTTTTAAATTGATTATTTTGAATATACTTAACCAAAGTAAACTAAGATAGGAAATGCTAATATTCTTGCGATCCTTTGTAGTTAGATATTGATGGTATATCCTGTGTAGTCATTTTTTTCTTCTATATAATTGAAAATGAGGACATAACTATAAGAGCCATCTCTTTCGAGCAAATATTCTAACAATGATATTACCCCGAAAACAATGACACAACACTAACAAGGAAATAAAACATTAAATGGATGAGAAAATACCTGGATGAATATTTGAATTGCTCAAAACGAAATTCGAATGCATTTTTATATTACCATTTTACATCATAGGATTCATTGTATTCAGCTGTTAGGTATTAAAATAATATGTTTACTGTTCTTTCACTCGAGATTTTTTTTACACGTCCGTGATTCGTAATTTCATTAAGAATTTCTCTTTTTTCTCTTTTTTTTTCTCTTCTCAAATTGTTTCACATGAATTTATACAAGTAGTGTATTTTTAAACTAAATTTTAGAATATAAAAAGAAAAGGATGAAATTATGTATTTTGCGACTTTTTTTTAGTATCCTAGTATTCCGATGTGAAAAGTAAAAAAGAACGCAATCAGTTTTTAAAACATTCGCATCATTAAATTTGACCAATTTTGTGTAGTAAACTTTAAAAAAAAAAAATAAGAAAGTTTTGGTTCATTAAAGAATAAATTAATTAAATACTACAAATAAACAATTTAGTTTCAATTTAAAACTAAAAATATTTAATTCTTGATTATTGTATGATTATAAACAGTCATTAAAATATTGCAGGCAATTTATATTACGGCATTTTGCACGAATTTCTCATAAGAGAAATTGAAACTGTAAAACATAATACAGTGTTAAATAAAATGAAAATTTTCTTGCAGAAACTCGTGTTTCTCGTTTCTTAAAATACTTGAAAGTTATACATTTAAAAAACAATCTAATTTTGATTAAATGTTTGACGTTCACAAATATATTTTAACCCTTAAATGCATGTATTTTTATTTTCAATAAACAAAATTTGAAATCTTCCGGAAAATGGCATTGTTAATGCGGAAGATACAAAAAAAACTACATGAGATTTATTTTTACATCACAAAAACGCGACATTTTTCTTGTATAAATTTTTCAGTACATGCAAATATTCGTTACTCTTTCCTTGTTTCAATCCGAAAACAATTTTTGCTGCACGTTTTTACTACTTTAAATAAATAGTCACAATTCGTAACAGCCGCCGAAATGAAATTGTGCTCAGATAGCGCACCAATAATGAAAATTGTCTCAAATAAACTGACTAAGATTCTCGTTGCATTCAGAAACGATAAAACAGTTTGGGTAGAATTATAATTTAAAGAAACATTATATATGCAAAAAAAGATTATTCATTAAGAGATACGGGGCTTTTAACATTTACGATGCAGATCTACATCGGTGTTAAATCATTAATCGTGGTGATTCTTAACAACAGTTTTGGTAGAATTATAATTTAAAGAAACATTATATATGCAAAAAAGGTTACTGCATAAAGAGATACGAAGCTTTAAACATGCGATGCAGATCTACATTGCTATTAAATCATTAATCGCGGTGATTCTTAACCGCTGTGTCGCCAAATTGTAAAAGTGTGGTGTGTGCCACCAAATTTTCTAAAAATTCTTAATTGTACTCTAACCTAACATTATGTCCCAAATTTTGATACCAAAGAATTTTATTGGGTTCGTAATCTATTTATGATAACGGATACATCTGTACATGAAATAAACTTGAATGGAGAGGAAGAACTAATTTCGCTCTATAATAATCGTCATTTAATTTTAAAACATTCGAAGAAATCAATTCATTTTGGACTAAAATCAGCGATTATCCCATAGTAGCCAAAAAAGCTCTAAAAATATTACATTTATCTGCATCCTATTTGTGTGAATTTGGAGATTTTCAGCATTAACAAATAAAAACATGGAAAAAAGATAGACTTTTAAATGTAAATGAGGAAATGATAGCGGCATTATCATTTTTACGACGAAATATATACAAAATTATCAGAAATCATCAAGCTCAAATTTCGCATTAAATGTTTGTGTACTCTTAAAACTAATGTGCAATTAATTACTCAATAAACATTTGTCTTTTTTTCGAACATATTTTGTTTGACTTTGAAAATTATTATCAGGAACAATTTTACATATAGTGTATTACAGATAAGTAAAATTCTTTCAAACTTATTTTATTGTCAGTGTGCAGCTAAATTTCAAAATTGTTAAAAGTAGCGCAAAGAAAAAAAGGTTTAGAATCACTGATTAAGAGTTAAGGATAGTAGCATGATTCATATGTAATTATACTGATAGAGTTTTCTTGGGGAAAAAGAAATATCCGTATCGGATTACTCTTCTAATGAAGGAAATGAGTTTAAGCTTTGAATAAAAACGCTTAAAATTGAGAATTTTTAAAATATACAAAAAAGGTTTAAAGTCTCAGATTAATCGTATATAAATTGATAAAGCTCATTTTTAACAATCTCTTCTATATATATATTTTACGTACATAAAAAATAGCGACCTAATACTAATATTTTGTGTGAGGGAAGAAATATTGAAACATTCGAAATCAAATCACTTTCAAATAGATTCAACTCATCAATCATCCTCAAAAACTAAAACATTTTTGAATGGTTTCATTTAAATCATATTAGGTCCTCTTCGATAGAAAGCTCATCCATGTACCCCCTTAGCTAATAGTCTTGCAAATAATTCCAGCACAGCAGCATTGCTTCACCCAACCAATATTTCCTTGAATGAAGAAATCGAAGAATGTTCTGAAAACTTGCTCCAAGGCAACACTGGAATCGTCTTCCAGCTTCTGAACGCGGCAATTGGATCGCGGTGGGAAAGAAAGCGGTCATGGTTAAGCGTCCACCACTTCATCTATTCGAAAGCAAACGTTTCTGACCAATCCTTGACATTTTATTAGTCACAATACATTCAAAGTTGGGGTTTTTTCTCAGTACACTTTATAATGTGTTTCTAATTAGGTTTTCTTTTGCGTGATTTATTATTCGTGGCATTAAAAGAGACCATTACATTTTTTTATGCATTTATATTCCCAATGTCAGAAGTGAATTATTTTTTGTGGTCACACGGCAAACATTTAACCACACATTTTGTGAAATGCGGTGACATCATGCAATCTTAGTTCATTAGGTATCGCATTGGATAGAATATACTTTGAGTAATTTAAAACCATTCCAAAAGGATATTACACAAGGTTAATTCATGCAATGTAGGTATTATTAATGAGTGAACGCAATAAAATTTAAAGCATTTGAAAATTCATTTATACTGAATGCATCTCAGATCATCAGCGTTGTTTACAAGATAAATAAAGGATTCCAACCAGTTTCCACTTGACTAATTACCCTTACTTTCGAAATCTGAATGAATTACAATGTCCTTTAATATAATTTAAAGGGAAATAGCTACAATAATATCTTTTTTTTTTAAAAAAAAGCTTAATTGAAAAATAACTTTTTATGAGTAACTGACGAAGGAAATCATTCTATAAAAATTACCAATAATAAAAACTCCTGTCTTTTTTACAATTTCTTTTTTATAAAAATGCGCAGTAATTATCTTTTAATAATTGCTGGATAAACTTTCTTGGACAATTGATATCACTGTTATTAGAGTATGTGTTGAAAGTTTTATACCATTAAAACTTCAGCTTTATGTTTTACTTTTTTAACTAAGTTTGTCACATTCAAGTCCAATAGCAGGGAATCTCTTAAAAAACATAATTCATTTTCTCATTTATACTAAATAGTTCAAGTATTTATCATTTTTCTATTTATCATTTAAATTTTGCAATGAATGACTGTATTAATTATTAGAAGATTTAATTTTTTTTATCAACGTTGCTCTTAGAAGCAACACGAGGTGTATTGGTAACGAACCTCGCAATTTTGAACCTTAGTCAAGTGACGAAGACTACACCCGAGCTAGCACCCCCCTTTCTTAACTTTCACACCACGCCAACGAGTAGACGATGAGCCACGATAGATTTAACATGCATCAGTCTTACGTGGAAGGTCTTATTTAACCTCATCCCGGCTTTTTCCGAGCAGGAGAAATGTACCATCCTGGCTCATCCCGAGTGTAGCTCGGGCACTGTGAAAATGTACATTGTGCAATCGATCTTTACCGAATTATTTCACATGTGCTTTTCATGGTTTCGAATAATTGAAAGTATCACTAGGTGGAATTTTCTGCAAAAAGAGGACGTCCTTCTGCTGAGTTCCTCCACACTTGTTTGAAAGACACACGCTCCCTCTCTCTGTTGACTGCATTTCCCCAACAGAGAATAAAACTAGTCGAACAGGACAGTGCATTATTTTCGGCTCAAAGAGAGAAAGTAAAGGGAAGAAGGCAAGAGAAATAAGATTCTACGGTCCAGATTGTGATGTCTGGTTATGTGCAGTACCGTTTTTTCGAATTTATCATACACAATCAAATTTTGATTCAAAACTTCATAATCATTTATATAAATGTAAAAGAATTATATCAAATTTGCAATTCTAGATAAAAGCTAGGTATTCTAAGCTTTATATTTGCAGTAAATGTGAATTGTGACTCCAAAGTCTAATGATTTTTGCATATACAGAAAGCCTTTGCAGTTAAATTACTCATTTATTTAAACAAAAATTTGCGTTAATTTTTTAGGAAATTTTGTATGTGAAGGGTGCTATTGTGTTTAAAATGATATGCATGTTTGAAAATAAGCATAAAAATAATTGACATTCTTTTGTTCCATAATCTAGAAATAAAATTAGCCTGGAAGTGGTTAAGTTAAGAAAAGGAAAATAACATTGAAAACTATCAGATACATCTAAAACAATGAGCTAAATTCACAATGGTTAAATGATAAATATAACCACGTGTTCTCCATTGAATTCAAAACTGACATTAGATTTGTTGTTCTACTTGTAATAATTAAACAACATTTCAGATTCGATAGTTGGCTAAGATGTTCAAATATTAAGATTCTTCAAAACGTTTTTCAAAATTTAAAAAATACTTATATTAAACGTGTATTTTTAAACTGAGTGCATTTCATTGACAAATGTGCGTTACATTTGCTCACAAATATGCACTTCATAAAAGAATGTTTCTGTAAAAGATAAAAGTTGACAATAGCGAATGAATGAATTGATTGTCTTGAAACACGTATTTGTAGTTATGTGACTATGACATCACATGAGTTTAGCCTATTGCATTTAAATATTCATTAAAAATTATGAAAAATTCTAAAATAAATTATATTTAAATAAAATATAATTACAGTCAACTGAATATAACATTAGATTCCCCCTAACTCCGATATAACAGATTAAAAGCTACTTTTAACTATTAATAATTTTAACAAAATGTAATCCGCAATTTATTAATTAGCAAGGTCATTTTTTTACGAATATTTATCTCAATTCTTTCTCACTTTAGAAGTTTTGTTTTATATAAAAGAATACCAAAGGCTTTTTCCATATACACATTTAGAGAAGCGCTTAAAAAATCATTCCAGCACCATTTATAATGAGTTTTAATGTCATCGTAGAATTTGTCTCTGAAAAGCGGAGAGGTCTTCCTAATGGATACTCTCCATCAGGTTTGACATATCCCAGTTTGTCAAGATGTCAGGCTACCTTCATTAATTACAAAGTCTTCATTTGGCTTCGAGTTAAGAACTATGGAAGCACGCAGAAAAGTTATTTTTCATTTTATTACGAGTAGGCAAGATCATCCTTTCGAATTCATCATGTATAGAATGATTAAAGCTCACCAAAAAAGGGGATAACATCTTAATTTTAATAAAAATGTACGTTTTCTCTGCCTACGTACATTCCGCAAACGGAAACATCATCCGGATCTATCGTAATAAACCTTGTATGCAGATAAGAATTAAGTGTGTTTCATGAGTTAAAAAGTGTTTATTTTTCTTTACATTTCATATTCGCAGAGTTTGTTCGTTTTAAACAATAATCATTAATATTAATCATGCAAATGCATTAGTACGAGGAATCATTATCGAGAAAGACATGAAATTTCAATTGGACTGACATAAGTCTTGTCATGTATTATGTCTAATAAATTCATACGAGTGACATCGTGGATTTTTCTTTCGGCGACATCGGATGAGGACACTGACTAATTAGGAATGCGTGTCATTTATTTTAAGAAATATTAACACTGACAAGGAGGATGCTGTGCATCAGATATCCGAGAATGCACCCGCTTTGTAATTAAACGCCTCTATTCGTGTTATCTCGTAATAAATAATGCAGGTATAGAAAACCTTAATATTATTTGAACTTTATGAGTATATTTACATTCTTCCGCGAATTATATATTTTAGAAATAATTTTGAAATATTTTTAACTGTCTTGATAAGATACCTTGAATTGTAATGAACAAATGTTCTACTTCAGCTGAACTACATTTAAATATTTCAATTAGATTTTATAATTTAACACAATCTAATTTGTTTTTCAAAAACACAACCACCAAACTTTAATTAAATTCCAGGCAGGACCGTTTTAAATCAGTATTCGTATTCAATATCATGCAATACTTATTTTATGTAATAAATGAGTGTTTATTAACGTCGCACTGTAAAGCAATACGAGGGCTATTGGCAACGAGAATTCTGGACTTCGGTCAAGTAACAAGGACAGCACCTGAGCTGGCACCTCTTTCCAAACTACCACGAGAGGACTTTAGACTTCGACAAAGGTAACGTACTTCTTCAGTGGCACGAGGGCTCGAACTCGTAACATGCCGGTTACGAGCTCGTGACCTTAGCCACTAGGTTAAGGCTTATTCTGTGAAAACTCTTCTATAATTAAAATACAAATTTCAATACAGCTAATTTCAATACCAATTAGAAAAACTGGTACTTCTTAAAACAGATGCGTTATAATTGTGGCACAACAATGATAAAAAGTAGAACAAATTTACAATACTGATAGATAAATGGACATCAGAAATCGCTTAAAGTAAGAAGTTACTTTAGCAAAATAGAAACAAAATTCCGAAAGAAAGAAATTCAGCTGGTGGAAATACCACCAATCATTGAAATTGTTACAAATTCGTAGGCCTTTGATAGTAAAATTAAAAATATCGCGCAAACTAAAATTTTATAACAAAATAAATCAAATCTCTATAAATGCAAAGGTTCAAACTTAATAGTTAAATTTTAAGTGTATATGTCATTTTATATAAATTCTTTAAAAAGTATTATTGTTAAGTTGAGCTATTCCTAATCAATATTCCCAAAGATTTTTATTATTTTAATTTGGATGAAATGGTTTTCAATAGTTGAAGTTCCGTCCCACACAATAGCTATTCCATACGCAAATGCTGAAGGTTCGGGGTCAATCTTTGAAGGAAAGATCCGGTTGCAATAAAATAAGAAAAATATGATGATTTCCTGAAGGATTTTCCAAAGCAAAATAACCCACATTTACGTGACGTGATGGGGGGGGGATCAAAACGGGAACTCCTACGCACCCCTAGTCTGCTTAGACATTTGAAGAAGCCTTTATAAAAAGTTTACAGTAAAAGAAACAAAAACAGAAAGTAAATTTTACACAAAGAAAACGTGTAAAAACACAAATGATTGTTTAATTGCAAGGTGAAGCGTTTTGTTATTTTAAATTGCTCTGATATATTCTTTAGAAGAATTCTTCAGAAAAACAATTTATTCATATAATTAAATTTAAATAAATACAGTTTGTATAGATAACATTTGAAAAAACATTAAATATTCTATTCTTTTAAAGATAACAAAAGAATTCACGAAAATATACATTAATAAAGTGTCCCTTAACTTGTATGAATTTAAAGAATTTTTAATGTATTTCGATTTATAATTTTTATTCCTTTCTATAAGAGATTTTAGAGAAAAATTCATACGCATTTTGAATGCAAAATATAACAATTTATTAGATCAAACATAAAATGTAAAGTTCATCAAATAATACTTAAGTAACCAACAATATTTCGAAAAATAAAACTTAAGACAAAAATAATTCAACTGTCTCCTTATCTTTTTTTTTCCTTGCAATTTAATAAGACTGATCTGGGTGCATTTCCCACCAAGTGCCCGAAATAAACCATTTTGCAACAATGGACTGCCAATACGGCGCCCTAAAGAAGAAGAATCATTTTTCTATCCCCTTTCCCAGGCTAGAGGGAAAGTGAAAAATAAAAACACATCATAAAATCCGCCCCAAATTGAGGTCAGAAGAACGTTTATCCCATTGGCTACTGTCTCTACTCTGTCTTAACCTACTCCCAGAGAGGCAAATTATAAACCTGACCCACATGCACTGCATACCGTGAGGTATTCCGCTCGTGAGAGTTTTCCCTGGTTTTGTCGCACATTATCTTTCGTGGTATCAACAAATTATTTTGACTTTTACGCCCAATGTGTATCGGGTCGGTAGGTGTCAACCAAGGATAAGCCTCACCTGAAGGCTCGGCCGCCCCAAGAGCATTAAAAACACATGTTCGATTTCCTTTTTTTCTCCTGTAATCACCAATTGCATTTCGTATATATACAGGGAAGGACATTTTTTTAAAAGAAAGCTTAATTTGGATTGATTACAGATGCGATACGCCAACATAGCAGTTGCATCGTTCAAAAGAAATATATTACACAAACAATGCCCAAAAAGTTATTCGATATAAAACAGAAAAATCGAATTATAATTTGAAAATGAAACCAGTAGTGTTAACGGAAATTGATGGTAAACTTGACCCAAAATTCATTAATGGCATAAGAATCCATTTGCGTGACATAGAGTTGTGTCACGTAACTATTTAATCTCTAAACTACTTTTTAATTTTACGAAAAATACTTGAAAAAATATTCTTTTGTAATTATTTTAATGTCTTTTTAGAAGTGTTTTCATTTTAATTCCATCTTTAATATTTGATGATTAATCCCTTCACCACGAATGAGGAGTGTGATTCATTTTAATAATTGTTTTATATAATGAAGGACTACACTCGTCATGATAAACAAATTCCTAAGTATTATAGTATAGAAAAAAATTGCAGAAATCTATTATATTTTACAAGAAAAAAAACTCAGGGTTATATAGTTGTAATTGCGACAGATAACTTCTTTCATATAATTTAATTAAATCGTACCTAAAGGAGTTAATAAGAACGTTTGCATAAGTCTTTCTTGGAAAATTTTTTGTTTATAACACTATTATCAAAACAGATATAATGAAAGCTCCATTATTACCCAACTTGAGTCTTTGGAGACTTAAGATACTTCGCACTTGTACAATTTACGCACACATCAGTATTATTTTTCAACAAAAATAATACTGATTTTTCCGCGATAATGTGTCAACGAGTAAACTTGGGTACATTTCTATAAACCTCTAATTATTTATACTCAAAATAATTAAAAGAGTGCCAAGTAAAAGGGTTCGACGGATTAATGATTTCTACGGAACTCATAGGCTTCAGAAATTTGAAGCATTATTTGACGCATATTATATATAATAAATTTCTCGATTTGCTTTCAAATGCACCAGAGGACAAATTCTGATGAAATCCAGAAACATTTTTTATAAAATCGTAAATTATAGTAAATTTGCGATCCTTAAAAATAGTTTTTTCCCCATCAAAGTTTTGAGAATTTATCATTTGCGTATTATGTATTGAAACGCAACAATTTGTTTTATCTATAAAAGTTTACTCTCGACACTTGATCTTCCGTTCAAAATTATTAAATTCATCGTCAATAGTCCTTGTGTTGTTTCTAAAAACGACATTAATGAACCATCCATCAATCAACACCAAATTCCGTCAAGAATTTTCAAACTTTCTCTGCAATGTATTTTTGATCGAAATTTCTGTTCTAGATGCAACATGTAATTGCAAAAATTTACTTCCAAAAGTATTTTCCTTTGGCGATTTTTTTTTTCTATTCGTATGTAAAAAGCTTTTATTTGTTAAAAAATTTCAATTTCTACAAGGCTGTTAACTGATGCGAAGCCTCTATTCATTGTACTGTCTTTCATAACATTGATCATCCATAAATTGAATTTTAGAACCGACTATTTAAATAAAGGCCTTATTATCGGTGAGGCAGATGAACATTTGTCTTGTCTATATTATTTCATTTGTTTTACTTCGGAGAAAGAAAACAAAGGAATTCTGAAAATCACTGAATTAGTGTCGCTTCCTTCATATAATAATCTCTTTCCACTTGAATCATCATAGAGGGGAGAGAAATATATGTCCGTTCACTCCGAAAACTTTAAAATATCTCACAAAAATATTCCAAAATCTTCAAGTTTTTTCCCAGCGGATTTAACAACCAAATTTTATAAGCACATTTTACTGATGTTTTTCTAACCAGGCAAAATTAATTTTATATAGAAAAACTTTTAATTTGATTTAACCTCTGTATCTGTGACTTTTTTCTTCAAATATTTTCTTATACAGAAACTAGAAAAATAGTAACGTTTGAGATCATGTGAATGCTATCTTTAATTTTGCTTACGCGCGCGAGTCCGTATGCACATAAACTTTTTTTTAAAAATTGTATCAAGCATATTTTATATTTAAATCAAGCTATCGAATAATCTCTTATTATATATCCCTATTAATGTACACGTTTTTTTATAAACTTTCATGTCCACAAATTATAAATTTCCTTTACACACACATATATATTCAACAAAGAAAATTCAATTCCGTAGATATATAGTATAGATAACTATTTTGAATTTAGTATTTAAATGTTTTACATTTTAACTTAAACATTGGTTTGTTCGTTGATAGATTTAAAACATTTAAGTATCTAATAACTCAATCAGATTCCAGAAACTCACACTCTCCCTATATATATTCATATATCCTGTTAAAATTCTCAGTCGTTAATAAAATACTTTTTATTTATCCACTCAAGTTCAAATACATTTTTAAACTTGTAGTGGAGGAAACTTGATGTTGATACATTTTTCAAATATCAATTCTGTAATTAAATTAATTTTATTTTTATACGTGGGAGAAAAATCTCCCTTGTATAAGATATATAGCAGAATATAAATTTAGGAATAAATATCGTCAGTGGGAATCGTGTAGATCGCCAGAAAAAAATTCCTTTCATACACTGTTTTCATTCTGGGCTCTAGTCCGAGTAAAGGATAGAAGAAAATGGAAGATGAAACATATAAGTGAGTGAATATTAACGTCGCACTGTTTTAGCTACACGAGGGCTTTTGGCCACGGTCTGCAAAACTTTGAACCATGGTCAAGTGACGCGGGCAACACCTGAGCTGGCACCCCCCTTTCCTTACTACCACACCAACGGGAGGACGTTTGAGCTCTCGACAGATTTAACGTGCATCTCTCCCCAACACGGCGGGTCTTTAGTGGTACTGGGATCGAACTCATTACACGCTAGCCATGATCCGATGCCTAGACCACTTGGCTACCGCGGCCACATGAAACATGTGAAAGAAAGACTGAAGAAATTTTTGCCACTTAATATTATGATTCTGCCATATGTGTATATACATATTTATATTAATTGTAATTATTTAATAAAAAGTAACATTTTTTTAAACCTAAGTAAGAATTGACTTAAAAAAATTTATATTACTTGTTTGGACTGAATTTATATTCAGATTTATCAATCGCTACTCTTGTCGCCAAATTCGACTATTTTAAATCTGTTTGCAAAAACTTCAAATTTATTTGGGGGGGGGGTTGAATTCTACGGAATTTTTCTTTCTAGCCTTTTAATAAATTATCCACAAGCCTGTTTTTAACTATATACAAAATAAATTATAGTCCCAATGTTTTTCATAACATTCAATAATATTGTACAAAGTTATCCCTTTAGCCTATCAGAAACAAAAACAAAAAAAAAAACCTATAGCCTTTAGGTCCCTTTAGCCCATAAAACAAAATTATAACAAAAATAATCATTAAGTAGAAAGTTTGTGATAGCTGTGGGTGCCATCATCATCTCTTAGCCGAGGTTCAAAATTACAAAGTTCGATGCTAATAGTCTAAATGTATTTTTCGAAAAAGGTGATGTTAATAAACAATCAATTGTGATAGCTGTGTGCTTGTTTGTGTCAACGATCACGCTTACTTTGACCGGTAAGGGTGGCCGTGGTAGCCAAGTAGTCAAAGTATCCGACTCGTGTCTGGCGTGTCATGAGTTCAAGCCCAGTACCACTGAAGACTCGCCGTATAGGGAAGCGATGCACGTTAAATCTGTCGAGAGCTCAAACGTCCGCCCGTTAATGTGGTAGTTAGTAGAGGTGGTGCCAGTTCAGGTGTCGGCCTCATCACTTGACCATGGTTCAAATTTACGATGTCCGTCGCCAAAAGTCCTCGTGTAACTAAACAGTGCGACGTTAATATTCTCTCACTCACTTGACCGGTAAGGAAAACTTACACAGAAAATAAGTATTTTTTTAATTTCTCGATTGATATATGAATTTGTCTATAGTCAAAAATTCAAGAAATGACTGAAAATATTAGATCAACATTTTCAGACAACTTCCAGGCCATCATATTTGCCACGAGTACTTATTTTTCCTAATTTGGCTTTCATCTTTGTGTGTTTGGATACTAAATTTTGATATTGTATATTGTAATGAATTGTCGTACACAAATTATGTTTAATTATTCTTTTTATTGAATTCAAAATATTTTAACACATCAGCTTTTCCTTAAAGTCGTCCGTAAAGAAACGAATATAGTAACCTTAATCAGAAATATAATTGTATAGTGCAGTGCTATAACTAATTCAGAACAAAAAAAATATATAAACCATAATTTTTTAAACAGATATTAAAAATAAAATATTTCACTTAATTAAAATTTGAGAAATTTTTCGATGTATCAAAAAATTTAAAAAATAGGGGTCTATTGTATTTTCAAGCATTTTTCTCAAAGATGTTTTTTATTAATTTTATTTAACTTTTTTTTTTGCCATATTTTGCAAATTCTAACTTTAACAAAATCCTTTGAATTAGTTTAGATTTAAAATGTTGGAATTTTTACTTCGATTTAAGTGAATTTAGTTCTCTCATTTTATATGTATTGAATTCATTACGTTTACATCCATTTCTTATAGATTTACACACAGCAGATTCAGTAATGATAAAACGGATTAACTAAAAAGGAATGAACTGCAGAAAAGGAACTTTCCTTTTTTCCCTTTATTGATTAGGTGAATCTGTTTTTAAAATAACCAATAACTGAATTAGAAAAATCTAATGTGGCAATTAATTTATACATCTTTTGTGAATATCAACTTGTATCAGATTTTATTTTCCGAATCTATTCTAGAACGTATAAATCATTTACGTATTTTTGGTGGAGCCTTTCATATAAATTACGATTCTTTATAAAATAAGAGCATTTTGTTTATCTATATATTTTTAGTTCCTTTTTTTTTAAACAATTAAATGCATCCCTTTAACGTAAATAAAATATTTATAATCAGTACAGCAATCGCATAATAAAAGCGATTTCAACCAGGTAACTTTAATAACCACAAATTCTGTTTTTAAAAAGTAACATCGTTTTTCGCTACTGATTAACTTGTGTATGTATTGAAAACTTATAAGATTAAATTTCACTTGCCGTTACCCGCCAGCTTCGTTGGGTACTTTATGATGTTGTATGACTATATAGCTTTTTTTAAAAGTATTTACGACCCCGTGACATGCACCTTCGAAGTCAATTTCCGGAAAATCTAATTCACTGGATCTCAACTCAACAAAAGAAACAGGTTAACCAATTTCCAAGTCTTAGTGCCTAAATAGTCCAAAAAGATTCTGTTATCTGTTTACTCCAATAACCCCTCCCACTTAACCTCTTATGAATCGTTTTCCACAAACCCGTTTTTAGCTGATCTCTGCTCAACAAAAGAAGCCAGTTTGCCAAATTTCAGATCTATTGGTTTATAATTCCAAAGCGGGAAATTTTTTTTTACTTTCTTTAGTAAATCCTACAACACCTTTGGGGCGTTATCTCCCCCACCCACACACCAAATAAAATCGTTTATATCACAAATTTCAAATCTGTAAATTTAGATAGTTCAAAAACAGAAATTTGTCTACAACACCCTCGCAATTCCCAACTTAAGAGACTATTTTCTTAAAACCAGTTCTTATCGTATATCTACTCAACAAAAGAAATGTACCCTCCAAAATTCAAACCTATTGATCTAATAGTTCCAAAGATCTCTTGATGGGTGAGTCTCTTTTCGCCTATATATAGAGATAAAACATTTTCATTTTGAATTGGGAAAACCAGTTTCTGTATTTTTTTAAAATTCCAATATACTTAATTGTTAATAATGAGTTATTTTTATCAACATTTAATAGTTTCAAAAAGTTTAGATAGTTCAAGGGAGAAAAAAGGTTTTCTGTGGATTTTTATATCATTAAAATACTTCAATATTTTAAGATATCCAACTACCTTAAAATTGTGAATTTTGCCAAAAATTTACAAAATTTTTATGATTTTATTTTATAGGCCATGTTATTAACTTTATAAAAAATACCAAGTTTATTATTTTCCGTACACTAGAACAAAAACTACAAGTGTTTTAGTAAAAGCAGATGCCATTACTTTAAGCAAGATGTCTTACTTTAAAATGCGTTTTACTCGAAATGTGTTTTTTTTTAAATGCTCAAACGGGGCCAGTGATTGTTAAAAAATTTTGAAAATAATTAACTGAATTTTTTGTATATGTTCTGTATAATAGTAGAAGTGTTTTAAACTTCAGATTTATCAATCACTGTTTCATTACAAAACTAACAGCCCCTTATGTGAACATAATCACTGTTTTTTTAAGCAATTTAATACAATAATCAAGATAAAGTGCTCTAGTTTTTGTAAAAATTAAAATGTCTCTTTTCCTGAAGGTCATTTCAAAACTGAATAACATAGCAACACATCAGAATTGAAAATTTGTTCATAAACTTTTGGTACAAAATGGGCCGCGTTTATGTTATTGTAAATTTTTACCCAATGTTTCCCATTTTAGTAATATTTGTTTTTTCTCTTCTTAATTTTAGCATATTTTTCTTAAAATGTACTAAAAAAATCCCAAAATGTCGCAAGTAGTCGGATACCTTAAGGAAGATGCCCAGATTTGATCAAAACTTCACTTTCGCTACTGATATTAAGAAAACAATCAAACCAATCAATCAATAAAGAAATAAATGAAAACGTTATTTTTTTTAATTTAGCTAAACATAAAACATGCGTTAAAAATATTTTAAGAAATCCATTTTATTACTTGAGTGTGAACTAGATAGATTTAGAAAACAAGATTTCTTACATAAATAAAATAACGTGTTTTTATTTCGAAAGCACCTTAGAACAATAATATTATAAGATTATACTATTTGGTAAAGCTTAAAATGACCTCATTTACCAACTGTTCTTTTTCAATTAAAAATTGTAAAACGTTTTTATTCTGTAGGAGAATAATTTCACGCCCTTTTTCCACGTCATCCAACGTTTCCTCCCCATACTGGAAACTTCAAAAGCCAGTTGATTATGGATTTCAATATTCCACAGTATTTCAGAAAATTTTAGAGGGAAAAAATTAACATTCAGAGGTGCAGAGAAATCTACTTTGCATAAATTACATGGTTTTTAAGAAAATACATAACGTTTAAATTAAATTTAAAGTTATTAAACAAAATGTTCTTTCAACTGTTTTGTTTTACTCTCATCTCTAAATCCCGTTATTTTTTTTCTGAAAATATTAAGAACTTTATTTTCAATTTAGAAATTTACAAGCTAATAAAATAATTTATTTCAATGGATATTCGTAACACTTTTTTACGGAAAATATATTCCATTTAAAGAACAAAAAAAAAATTATTTTTTTAGACTGATTAAATGCAGCTGTCTATGTGTTAATCTTGTCTAGATGAAAAGTATAGATAGAAGAACTCATTCGCAACGGTTCTTACATAACTTGCCAACAACTAGTGTGTGTTACTTTCCGAAATGATTTTTTGATGCGTGAAATTAGTTTCTTTGCCACGCACTACTACTTGTAATGGCTCACAAGTTCTACGAATACCATTGATAAACTGTTGGTAGGAACTGTAGTAAATCTCTCTCTAATGGTTGAGGTCAAGACAAAATTCAACCTAGATAAGGATATTTTCGATGCTTTTGGTTTTCACATTTCTCATTTATTTGCCACAGATTTAATTACCCCGTAATTTGCAGCAGATAAAATATTCTTAAAAGAGCCTTAAAAATACCATACAATGTATTTTTGAAACTTAAGTTGCATATTTAAAGACTTTCTCTAGACTAGATGCTTGTCTTAATCAAAAAATACAATTCGATTACTTCAGTTATTGTAAACTCAGAGATACTCGTAATCGTAATAAATTATTTCATAAATAAAAGCCATAGATTACCAGATTCAGATATTCGAAATATATACATATATATATATACTTTTAATAATTCATAAAATAAAAATGAAAAATATCTGGATTTTTTTTCGTTTGGAATATATAAACTGGAACTTGAAGTAGTAACTAATATAAACTGATTTAACATGGATAGATTTGGACGAAGTTTATCGTGCCTTTTATTTATGAAAAATCACGTAGTTTACAAATAAGGAAAGACAAAGGAATTGATATAAAAAACAGAACAAAGCTTTAGAAATACTTTATAAATTTAAAGTGTGCATCTCAAATTAAAAACCGGATTAGATTAAAGCCTCTCTACGTTATGTTGAAATCAAATCGCAATATTAACCCTACGAGATTTTAACCTTCCTTTCATCTATTTAGAAATTTGTCGACAATTAACTGCAAAATATATTTTCAAAATTTGAAAAGAAAAAGTGTAATTGTAGAAAGGGATTTTTCTCTCTTCAGTGGATTCTATTGCGATCAAAGAATCTTCTAAGTATTAGAAATCTTTGCGAATCATACTTGGAAAAATCTCTTAGAATTAAGGTGTAGATTTCAAGATAATTGGTATATGGAAGTTTTAAGAACTATATCTTAATTGTACAGCAAAATATACACAGAATGCTTTTGTTGGCAAAACGTGCAATATACATATATAGTATTTCCTTTCGTATTTATTAAATGAAAGGCCATACACAGAAACGCCCTTAAGATTTCAGGGAGCAAGTAAATAAATGAATCAAATATTCTATGACACTTATTAAAATAGGAGAGAATACATTTATTTTAATTCATTAATTAGGTAATGACGCGGATATGGAACAGCTAAGTCTATATTATCTCATTTATTCAGATCTTAAATGTTAGTGACAAACTCATTAATAACAAAGATTGAATGATTGTGTAACATTCTTTGAATCACAAATGGGGCTATTGGTGAAAGATCCCGTAATTGTGAACCATGATCAGGTGACGAGGATGACACCAGAGCTGCCACTCCCCTCTCCTAACTGCCTCACCGCGCCAACAGTAGGATTGTGAGCCTCCACAGATTTAACGCGCTCCAATCCAGTAATGACAATTTAGTGAAATCAGGGTCTCATGATCTAACAAAACAACGCCAGCCACAGTTCGCACAACTATGGCTATTGCAATAATATTAAACAACGTGAGAAAATCAAATTTACATCCTTTTGCTTGCGTGATTTTAACTGATTAATTCATTAATTTACTTGCATTTGGGTCACATTTAAAAAATTTTATGGATAGCAAATTGAGCTGAATAATCTTTTTGTATGATACCTTGAAATAAGTGCATACATTTTTAATTATTTAAACCTGCATTCGCAAACATATATATATTTGTAAGTATAACAATTTGCATTCAATGTCGGCCTCGGGCTATTTTGTTAATGTACAAAGTGTGTTGTGTTGATTATAAAATAATGAACATCTTATTGTTAGGCTCCTCTAATCCTCGGTTGAATGGCAATAAAAGGTAACATACATCGAGGTAAAAAATAATAAATTACTGTTATATTCATAGCTATTACGAGCACTTTCTATTTTAGAAATTTTAACTTGAGTTATTTAAAGTGAAACTAACATATACAAGAAAGGGAAATTTTTGAAAGTTCAAAAGCCTTTAGATCGCTAATGATATCATTAATTTCTGAAGGATATCCCTTTTTAATAAATTAAAGCGCAAGATTTACGAAATAAAGAAGAAAGTAGTGCAAACTTTGATTTAAAAGCAGTTCTAATTATAGGAATAGTTCTGAAATTTAAAATAGTGCCTTAAATCTAAGGGAAGTTACACTCAGACTATTGGCATCGGACCTTGCAATCTTGAACCATGGTTGGGTAACAAGAACACCTGAGTAGCACTCCATTCTACAAATTTCCACACCAACGTGAGGCTCATGAACCTCGACATATTGACCCCTCTACATGGCATGTCTTTAGCGGCTCCAGGACTCAAACTCATGGCAGAAATAAGGTGATTTACAAGTTCACAACCACGACTATTCGGCGAACGTGGCGGTAGTAAGAGTTACATTAATGTCGCACTATAGAGCAACAGGAGGGCTATTCTCGATGGACCTCGTTATTTTTAACCTTGGTCAAGTAAGGTAGACGACACGACGTAACGAGCTGGCAGCCCCTCCCCCTCCTCTCCAACTACCTCGACAGATTTAACGAGTATCGGCCTCCTTTACACGACAGATCTGCAATGGCACCGGGACTATATAAAATCCGCGACCCTCCGGCCACGAGATCGTGAACATGACCACTAAGCTACCGCGGCTACCGGATAATGAGGCCAACAGAAAGCTAAGCAGTGACGTAACATACACCCCCGCATCTCGGTAGGGTACAAGATTTTAGGGACTCCAAAGCCTGACTGACGGCAAGTACGTATTTAACCATCCGTTATAATGGTTAGTGACGCGGACTGCTGAGCCGTAGAGCCTGGGTTTGAATCCCGTAAGAGGCATGGATGTTTATAAATGTATAGTGCCTTCGCGGCAATAATAGCTAAATAGCCGAACCGCAAGTCCTCACATGAGGTTGGTGAAAGGGAAAGAGATGTGGGAGGCCCCTGACCGTTCCCAGGGTGTTTTCCCTCAAAATTAGGGTGGAACCGACCAAAATCGTACTGTCACCTGCATGATGCTCAAAGCTAAGGCTAACGACAGGCGTAAAGATTTAGCCCTTCACCGCGGTGAATTTCGTGGACCTTGATTTGATGTTACTGTCGATCAGGTGGCATAAGTAACAACATAAAATATAAAACGCAAAACCTGATTTTGAAGTGGAGCCGTAAAATTCTCCATTTCGCCACTGAAGCTAAACGATTACAATAGTTAAAAGTATGAGAAAATCTTCCAGTTTTCGATATTTCAAATTATGGAGACACTCAAGACAAACATGATGGTACACATCTGTATTGTTAGCTCATTTAAATTTATTTAAAAATTCTGTTTCAACCTTAGAATTTGCGTGTACTTTTTTATATTTCGGTAATTTCACTTACAATCATGTTGTTTGTTGGAAAATGTAGAAGAGAATTTTAATTTTTGTAAATCATTTCAAACATCTATAAAACTAAAGATTTTCTTGGAAATATCTGTTTGTTGAGAAATTATCTAAAACATTTTTAGATTTATCCTATTTTTCTTGTGTGTAAGCAATTCACAATAATCGTTTAAAATGGCGAGGAAAATATTTCTGTAAATATGAAATGCTTCAAGTATTTCTTACTTAAGAGTATATGTGTGCAGTTCAGCTATCAAAAATACTTTAATTCAATAATATTAAATTATGTTCCAAATTTTAAACCTTTTAAAATTTTACATTATTTATCCAACATACATTTAAAAAAAATAGTTTAAGTAAAAAATTATCTCAACCTTTCTAATTGAATATTATAGAACAATTCTTATATCAATCTTTTTATCGCCGCATACCGGTCAACGTTTGATAATTTTACTGCAGCCCGCTGAGGGGGAGGGGAGGGGATTGATTGTTTATATTATAGATTGTTTTGATGTAACAATTTTAATTATTGTATTTAGACACTTTTTTAGAATATAATACAGTTTCATCAAAACTGAATATAAATAAGGAATATATAAAGTGATTACCATAGAAAGTCACAGAAACTCTAGAGAAATACACCACAGTAAATAAAATAGAAAGTAGTTCATATCCCTTGTGCGACCCGGTACTATTTGATTCACGAACCTATACCGGTCCGTAGATCGGGGGGGGGGGACTACTTCTATAGAACAACGGGATTTATTCCACTTACTATAAGTAAGAATTTTTACAAGAACCAACTAAAAAAAGTTTGGCTTCCTTTTTCTATTTAGCTTCGAGAATTTTCTTTAAAAAAATAATAATAATGCTTCCAATTTATTTTAATGTATACTCTAAAGCAGTGATTCTCAAAGTGGTCTATGTAGACCCCAAGGGGACTATGACGACCTGCAAGGGGTCCACGTCAGCAAAAAATAATTTGGGGGTCCATGAGATGTAAATGGGGGTCTATGATAGTGGCTCTTATTATATAAACTAGATCGTGACTTTAAATTTAAAAATTTAATCAAGTGGAAACTAAATTTTACCTATTTAACAGGTATATTTACTAAATTTAATAGGGTTAATTTCCACTAACAAGGTGACAGCATAAATTTTATTAAAACAAGAACCATTTCAGCATTTCTTTCCGGAGTTAAGCTAAAGAAGTATAATACTGGAGGTCCCGAATTTTTTTAGAATGTCACAATCTGTCAGGGTGTTTTAACCTACGTTCAACAATTAAATGCCTTTAATTCAGATTTTGAAATCAGATTTGAGAATGCTTTATCTATGGTAATACCACAGTAGGCAATGAATTCATATGGTCACATTGAAAATAAATGCCCCATTGCAATAGGAACTAATCGTAATAAGCACTAACGAAGATCTTAAAGTTTGGAAACGGATATCAGCAATTTTGGCTTTGAAAAGGCAAACCTATTATTTGTCCCAAATTATGAAATATCGTGAGAACGTTTTTAATCGTTTTTCCTACTGAAAAGCAGCGCAGTTGCCAATCTCCAAAACAAAAAAAGAAAAACTTAACATTACTAACAGAAGAGGTTTAAGGTTAAAACTGACAATATCAAAACCAAATGTTGAAAATTTGTTATTGTAGTACCAGACTCATCCTTCCTTTAAAATCATTCATTTATTTATTTAACATTTATTTTATGTATTAACTTTTAATTTATTTAACACGCGCTTTTTAAATTTTAATCACTATACTTCATTAAAGTTAGAAATTTAATTCATTTAAAGTAGTACCAGCTGTCAAAAAGACAGTTGATAATTTAAGTTGATAAATTTGCAAAAATTCAATATTAATTAAGCAGGGGGTCTACCCCAAATAGAAAAACATGGCAAGGGGTCTGTGATACAAAAAAGTCTGGGAACCTCTGCTCTAAAGAAAAATTTTGTATTTCGATAACGCAGAAATTTAAAACCCAAACTGAGTAACCCTTTCTGTGTCTTAAGAAAATTAAAATATTTTACAGCTAATAATTTCACCGACAAAAAATTATTTCGAATTAATGCACTTTTTCTCCAGACAGATTTCGCTTGAAATACGATTATTGTGTCTCAGGAAATTAAATGAAAGTTTGTAAGGGGGGATCACATAATTTTTTGAAAATTTAACAGATGCAAGAAATATTGCTTACATTAAGTTTTTAGAATCAGAGTTTTAAACATGCGCAATAATGTTGTTATATAAGTCTAGTCAACGCCATTGAATAACAACCTCATTAATTATTTTAAGAGAGCACATTAAAGATATTTTTCCACGAATGAGAACATCGAGTTTTTTCCTAAAAATTAATGCAGATCGCTTCATTTCCCATGTTCTTAATCATGGCCCCATATTGTGTTTAAAAAACATTGCATCAAGTTTTAAGCGGACTCCTGTCGTTTGCTGTACACACTTGCCCTGATTTCTTAATGCAAGGAAATCGTTATAAAAATTCTTTAAGATCATTCAAAAAATTCATTCTTAGTATTAACAATTCAGAAGTTACTCATCTTTATGTTTGAAACAGTGTTAATTAAAATTCTGTGGTGGATTTTTTTCTTATGAGTGGGTGAGTGTTTATTAACGTCGCACTATAAAGTAACACCAGAGCTATTGACGATGGACATCGTCGTTTTAAACAATATTCAAGAGACGAGTACGACACCTAAGCTTTGTCACCCCCTTCTCCAAACTACCCCAGATCGCGATCGAAAGGACTTTGAGCCACAACAGATTTAACGTACATCATCCCCTCTACACGACAGGTCTTAAATATTACTAGGGGATTGAGCTCAAAACACTCCGATCATGAGTCCGTGACCACTAAGCTAGCCCGCAGCCCCTTGTATTTTTTAAAACGCCACATTTGGAAGAAGCACGACTGCACCTCTCCAAAATTCTACACCACGTCAATTTGTGAGTGAGCGAATATTAACGTCGCACTGTTCAGCTACACGAGGGCTTTTGGCGACGGTCCGCGTAATTTTGAACCATGATCAAGTGACGCAGACAACACCTGAGCTTGCACCCCTTTCTCCTAACTACCCACACCAACGGAGGACGTTTGAGCTCTCGACAGATTTAACGTTTATCGCTCCCCTACACGGCGGGTCTTCAGTGGTACTGGGATCGAACTCATGACACGCTAACCATGATCCGATGCCTAAGCCACTTGGCTACCGCGGCACGCGTCAATTTGTGGACTTTGTGCTTTAAGAATTCTCCAGTGGTTTTTAAGAGAGGGCTATTGGCATAAGGTCTTGAACTCAGATTCAACAAAAATAAAGCGACCACGAAAATGTGACTGATCATCTGCTACCTAGGCAAAATTTCCAAAAGGTTAATTCCCCACAGGTACAAACGTTTTTAAAGTAATTTTTAACTTTCTTTAGATGAAAAAAAAAGTCAATGTAGCTCAATTTCTTCAATAAACTTTTTATTTTTGCTTGGATAGTCTTAAATTTTTTGAGGTTTGTGTTTCAATGCAATATAAAATATAATTCATATACTAAAAAAATTTTAATTTCTTCAACAACGCTACTATTTGTTTATAAGTTGGAGTTTTTTTTCCGTAAGCAAATTGCGGCATTTTTGCATGGTTATGCACAGTCAAATTGTTCAAACGATTGTTTTGAACTTTTTAATCCTTACTTTGAGATGAAGTAAAATGAAACGAAGTTGAGAGAGAAGAACAAAGAAATAAGCGAAGCGAGACAAAAGCCCAGTAAATAGAGATATGCGAGGCCAAAATAATATTTTTAATACATCGAGCTTTCTCTATAATTTACTGTTTTAAATAAGTAAAAATTCAAATGTTTCGAAATAGTTTAAAGATAGATATTATCGAAATATTGCAGTTTAATCTTTGATAATAAAATACATATAACAAGGAGAAATGGTTAAAAAGTATGAAGGAAATAAAAATTGTACATTGAAATACCTTAAATATAGATATTTAAAAAAGATAGAATTTTCGTGCTTTGAAGAAATACGATGGCTATTGTCGGTTGACTTCGTAATTTTGAACCATGGTCAAGTGACGAAGACGACACATAAACTCTCGTATTTCTCTAAAAATTCCTCACCATTCCAACCGTATTATCTTACAGATTGTTTGGTTTGACGTATTTGATATCTAGAGTCTTTCAATAAGTATATCAGTTAAGAGTTACAAAAAAACGATATAAAAGAAACGCGATGATGAAAGAAAAATGCCTGTTGGTATTAAGCATACATCGTAACTATCACAATCAAGACTAAGTTAAGTACAAAACAGAATTAAATTTTTATAAAAATGAATTTAAATTTAAACAAATTTTCTCAATTTTTTTATAATGATTAAACTATTGAAGTTATATACATTGCTACGATTGAGTTTTATTGACTTAATCATTTTGTTTGCAAAAAATTTGAATAAAGGATGAAATTATTTTAATGTGTGTGTTAATGTGTAAACTTCCCATAAAGTCAATCTAAAAGCTTAATATTGCCGATAGAACCCCTATTCTTTGCATAGAACCTGATATCGGTCTTAGTTAACCTAAGATTAACGTCAAAAAAAAATTCGACACAAAAGGTATTTGACTTTTCTCCAAATTTTTCATCTATTGTTTATTTACATCACATTTAGAAGGTACATAGGGCTAGGGCTATTGGCGACGGATGTCCTAATTTTAAAGCACGATCAATTAACGAGTACGATACTGAGCTAGCTTCCCACTCTCCAAACTTCCTCAGTTCTCTAGCGTGAGGAAAAGCTTTGAAGCATCAGCCACTCTATGCGGTGAATCTTTAGTGGAACAAAGATTCATACCCCCCCCCCTTCCCCCATAACTCTACAGAAATAACACCTTCCATGAGTTCGCAACTATGATCCCTCGGCTACAGTGGTCACTTATTGTAATCGAAAATGAAACGTTTTAAAAGGCTAATTGTAACAGTATTGAACGCTAATAACAGACATCAATTCCCTCTTACCTTTCAAATATTTTATTTAGACTTTAAATGTAGGAGTGAAACAAGGTTTAGAAATCAAATATACAATATAAATTTTAAAGGCATGTGAAGTGGAAGAAAAAGGTATTTATCCTATCATAAATTGTATGCCAAATATGACCAATATGGGAATTCCATAATTGCACGCAGAAAAACACTGAAATAAATAAAAATTGTTGATTGAATTTAATCTCAGCCATTTGATCTTTGCAATCAAGTATATGGTTCAATGAAAAAGATTTCAGTTCATTCTACACCTTCCATACACTTGAGCGAGAAAAGTTAGATTCTAATTAGATTTAAGAGGCTTGTCTTGGCTTCATTTTATTTGATTGTCTTATAATAAAATTGATTTCTATACCAGTAATCCTCAAAAACTAATTGCAATTAGATTATGCTAATATAATCGTAGACTAATAGATGAGGGCTATTATCGACGGCTGTAGTTGATTTGATCTTAATTTACATTGAAGTAACACGAGCGGCTTTGGTAGAGGAGGTCGTAATTTTGAACCACGTTCAAGAGACGAGAAACTACACTTGAGATGTACCTCCTCTTCAAACTTTTAAATTTCACAAACGGGAGGACTTTGAGTTTGGTAGATTTAATGTACATCAGCCCTCTATAAGGCGATAATCGATAATAGTTGTCACTATTATCGATGGACCTCATAATTTAGAATCTTTTCAATATAACAAGGTTGTGTTTAAAAGGTTCTAAAGGCATGCGAGTTGTACTTCCCATTCCACCTCATGTGAAGGCTTTGAATTCTAATTCAGTTAGACATGCCCATACATATTTCAAGCAATGAGAAATGTCTGTTAAATCGTAGTCTTCCTCCACAAAGCATATTATCTATCCAAAAATGAAATGAATGTTTATAAATATTTTTGTAAATCATGATTTTCAGATTAAAATTATATTTTTAAAGTTCAACAATTTTAAAAAACATTTCTTTATCGTTATTATCAATGAAATTACTTTTTTTAAGTGTTTTTATAAGGAAAATATTTATAAACTCAGTTTTTCTTTTCTTAATTTTTCAAAACGCAGCTAATAGAATAAAATGGAACCTAACCTTAAAAATTCTTATGAATAATCTTAAAAGTAATCCTAAAAAATTAGCTTTTTTTTTAGACTAAAAAGTTGTTCGTAAGTGTAGTGTATATTATTTAAAAAACAAGTATTTCAAAGCTTTATAACATAATTAACCGTTTTGCATTCGTCTCTTTGAAATTTTAAAAACACACTACTATACATACTATAAATACATATATACTATAAATACTAAAATACATTACTATACTATAAATTACTATAAATACATTGCTATACTATAAATTTATCCTTATACATTAAGTTTTTGATACAATAAAAACGATGGAAAATATAAATATTTCAAAACTAAATTAAAAATTAGAATTTTCAGAATCCTTATTTTATACAATTTGTAGAGGCAATATTTTTCTACAGCTAGTATGCTTCAAGCGTAACTGTTCCAACTTCACTACATTTTAGAAATGTTTATTAAATAGAAATAGAAGCCTTTATTCATGTGGAAGCTCAACTGGAATTACGAGTTCAAAGGTTCAAAACCGTCTCGGCTCAAGCGTGGAAAATGTTAATTCTCTTGATTAATTATCCAGCACGCGTTTGAAATTTTAAACACCAACTGAATCAACTCATCACAATGCTCTTTAATTCATTTTTATCAGCCATTGTTTACCCTTTAATTTAAAATTTTGAATTTCAAAAGATGATTACTTCACGATTCACATTTTTAAATATGAAATTTGAATATAAAAGAGGCAAAGGGAAACAAAACGATCGGTTCTTAGCACAAAATGTTTTTCGGGTCATAGAACTTGAGGAAATAACAAAAGAAATTATTGAGATGGATTACGGTTAAGCTGCAATGAGTTTCGCAAACACGGGATTAATGTCTATAATGAAAGTGAGAGTTTTTTTTTTTAACTTTCCAAAAGTAGTCGCGGTATGAATGGAATAGTTCCGTAACAATACGAATTAAGTGGTTCACAAACAAGTTGCATCAATTTAAACTAAGCTCTTTGATTTATTAAATATGTTGTAATCCTGATTTAAAACAATTCTTTCTCCAATGAGTAATATAATATTTAAAGGAAATTTTTTATCTATACCAAAGTTTCTGTTTAAATCAAGATTGGTGGATGTTTAAGAAAACGTATTTATTATAATTATAATGAAATTAAAATTCTTTGTTATACTCATTTCGTATCAATCTTTCAAACATATTCTACATTTTCTTTAAAATTTCACTTAATACTTTTCCACAAATTGCATAAAAATAATTTTAACGAGCAGGATATGATTAATAAAAATAAAGAATCTAAGAAAATAGAAATATAAAAAAAAATTTCTTCAGAAAACAAAAGATTCAGAAAATACCAAACTCTATATAAATTGCACGTAAATTTATTCCTTCTCTTATACAAACTATCTTTGTATGTGTTTAAATACCCTAACATAAAAAATTGCTTATCCGAAATCTCATATCCTTAAACTGAAAAAAATCAATTCAATTTGAAAAGTGTAAAGCTATGCTTGTATGAAATACGTATTTAAAAAGACATGCATTTCAATATTATACATAAAAAAAATTTCAAAGCATATACTCTTAATTTCCCTCTTTTTTTTTTAAGTACAAGCTTAACATGCCCCAAAAAGCATTAGTACCTCAATGTAAAAACTATAAAGATTAATTTCGTCACTCGTCATTATGTACCATATACATTAAAAATGTAGCATCTAATTATACACCTTTACAAAAACCTTTAAATCCCATTTAACTAACTCAATCTAGAAGTTACTTTTCTGGATATATTTTTCTTTACGCGAAAAAATTCGTATGCAATCATCTCACAAAATTTGATTATTAATGGCTTAAATTACCCTATTCATGACAAAGCTGTAAAATTCTAAGCGTTTTCAAACCTTAAATGGAAATTTGGTAATGTCTCGTTATCTTAAACAAGTAGAAAAAAATAAGGGGAGATTTTTAAGCAATTAAAAAAAAGAGGGGTTGTATAAATGTTAACAATTTCATTTTTTTTTTTTTTTAAATTACAAGCATTTTAAATACGATCAAATTACAGATTATGAACACAATATATTTGGGTTAAGCAAACATTTTATAATTTTTTATTAGTATATTTCTTCAATTTTCAAAATGTATTGCGTTTTGTTTTCAAGTGTAATGTGTGAATGCAAGAGTCTGTTTATACTTCCGCCTTCCCACTTTAGCAACTTTCACTCTAAATATTACAAATCTGTAATTTAAATACAAATTTTTCTACAATGCATTACTTTTCATGCAAATTTTTTGTACATTAAGGCAATTTTATAATAAAGTATTCATAAAAAAATCTATATAACAAAGTTCTTGCTCATGTTAACAATATTTAGGAGCTATTAATTAAAAACTTACAAAAGACAATATTTTTTAAAAGGAAAAAAATATTTCATTAGAGATTGATTTTTCTAATATTAAAGCATTATTCGGTAATATAATAATTCACTACTTTCTTAAGACCATTATTGTTATCGATTGCAATTGCTTAATATTAGAGTAAATTTACGTTTCTACAGAACAGCAATATGAAATTTAAAAAATTTCATAGCAAACACTGAAATTATTATTATTTTTTGCTTTGCAGTATCTTAAAATTTGAACCAATTTATTCAATTCTTGAATTCATTTGTTAAAATAACTGCAAGACTGTCTTCAATATTTTAGTCAATCACGTAAA
>BMAO01000068.1:0-29268 GCA_019973975.1 Trichonephila clavata
CACGTATAAGAAAAGCGGAAAAGGCAGTTTTAACAAAGAACAAAAGAAGCTAGAATTAAAAATAGACAATTAAAATGTAGACAAGAAGATGATCTTGCAGATGATCCCAGCAATCCAAGTTATGGTTCTGGTATGTATTAGTTAATGGTAAGTTTTTACTTAAAATCACTATTTCTCAAAAATGTAAATTTCAACACAAAAGGAACATTTTTGAAAAAACTACTTATTTAATAGCTTTGAAAATTTACACATATATTAATATTATACAAATAAATATTTTAATGAGAGATTTTGTCAAAAAAATTATTCAAAAAAAAATTATGGGTTAAAATGTACAAGAATTTTCAACGTTTTAAAATTTTTGATGTGTTAGTCCACGTATGAATTTTTTAAAAAAAAACAAATCAAAATTTCAAAAAAAACTATCATTAAAATAATAAAAACAGTGTAATAAATCTACAAAAAAAATTCATGACTGTACAAACTGGTCAATTTTTCAAAAACGTTCCTTACGTTTGGTCATTTTTAACATTACAGAGATAGGAAAAATGCTGCGTGAAGTGACCCCCTTAAATCCTACATATAAAATTTCCAAAAGAATATTTATTTCCCTCATATCTAAAATATACTCGTACTTATATATTCGGCCATCTTTCTTGAAAATCTTCATGAAAAGTATAATATTTATTTCAATAAATGATTTGGTTTGGTGTGTTTGTAATTTGTTTTGTATAATGGTCAAGCTTGCGAAGAATTATTTAGTTTAATCAGTATGCATGTTTAATTTTGAGTATTTTCCAGTTGTATGGTCTATAGTGGATTATTATTCTATTGTACTTTGAATATTGTTTACTAAACTTAAATGCCATACTATCTAGTACAATAATATAAAGTTGTAATTAATTAACATTTGCTTTGTCTTCGTACTTGTAGTTCACTATGGCAAAAAAATCAGGACTTAATATTTAAAAAATACAGCATATCACAAGCATTTTTATGTCATTGCAACATGTAATTAAACGCTTTGTACATGTAACGCTTTGCGACATGTAACTCGCGCGTGTTAATAGAGCACGAAAGAATACGCATGTGCAGAAACAGCAAGAGTTATAAGTACACAGAAACGTAGTATCCAAACCAAATTCGTACCCACAGTATCACTTGAGGCAAATACAAAGAACACTAATTCTACCAGTTTCTAACTTCAAACTGTAATCAACTACAGTTTTCTATGCCTAGTGAGTAAAGTATGTTCTTGAGGCTTCTAGATAAGTCTTCTAGCAATCGCCTTTAACTTTTCTAGATATTTCTTGTTTTTTAATTGTCCAACTTTACATGTCTTTGTAGTCACTCCGACCATTTCAACATTGTTGATTGGGATATTCTCCCCTCTTGTTCAAACAATATTTCTAACTACAATATGTTTTCAGCTGGAAATAAAATAAAGACAAATTATTCATTTCAATATAAAATTCTTACATCGTGTTTTACTTGCACCATGTTTGCTATTTTTATAAAAGAAAATGTTCAAGTAACAATATTTATTTATAATCAGGAAACACAAAAGGCCTTATTTCATAAAAAAATTAAGCTTTTTGGAGGAAAAAGAACAGTTAATAATGAAAGATTTATAATCTTGCACGTGTTTTAACTATAAACTTTATGTAGATTTAATAAAAAAAATTAATTATATAAAGACAAAATATCTCGCTACTTTTATGATAACTACTCTGACTTAATACATTTTATAGAATTGTTAATTATTTTTCACTCGTGTATTTATTCCTGCATTTACTTACAATTAACTCGAAAAGAATTAGAAGATAAAGCAAGGATTTCGTGAGGATCAACTTCCTGTTTATCTTAACCTTGTATTTATTAGAAGATTATGCGCACAAATAATGTGATACCATTTTTAACTTTTAGTCAATGCACACATTTTTTGTATTATTTTTATTTATAATTCTCAAAAGATGGAAAAATACTAGATAAAATCTTTAAAACAGAGTGTAATCCGATTAAGCCTTCAGGAATGTAGAATTTAAATAATACATTAGTATACACCAGTTCATGAAGTATTTTAGTTCATGAAAATGCAGAAATAAAGCGTTGCTTTATCTCTCTTCTTACATCAGACAAATTATTTTTCATACGCCATAAGGCAAAGAGCAGATGCGTTAATGCTTAAAACAAAATGAAACAAAAAAGAATATGCATTATCTAACTAATGAGAAATTTATCTTTCATTAAATTGCAGTAAAAATAAAGTAACTGCACCTTTTTCTATGAAGGATTGTTTTAGTTGTTATTTCTTCGAAAAGATTTATGACCTCATGAAATAAAACTGAGTAAAAAACGTTTGGAAATCTTTTATCTAAACGTGTGACAAATAACGCAGATTCCAAGGAGTAAAACATTAATTTCCTGTTTCCGTAAGTAATTCAATTACAGTCTTCAAAAGAGAATATTAATCATGTAAAATTAGGTGTCACATTCTCACTTCTCCTTTTCTTCTCAAATAAATTAAATCAATGAAGATTACTTAAATCTGCTTTAGCATCCAAAATATGTAGTCCAATTTTATTTTCAAAAATTTATATATCAGTTTTTGTAAGAAATTACCCTTATAAAAATTATGTAGCTTTCTAAATTATTTTTTTATTCATTCAAAATATATTAATGTTTGAAGTAAATTTTAGTAATTCATAATAAAGGAATAGTTATCTATAAACTATCCTGACTTTTTGTGTGATATTTTCAAACATATAAGAACGATATTGTATCGCTTAGTGATCTATGAATACTATGTATTACTTATTTTTAGGAGAATTACGATTTTTCAATGATATTTTATTAAAATAGAAATAATTTTTACGAAAAATTGATTATATTAATACTTAGAGTTTTGTATTACTTTGTCATTTTTCTGTAGAAAATTAAATTATAAATGTATAAAATTGTTTAAAGTATATTACTGCATTTTTCAATATACATTTCATATTTTTTATTGAGATTTATATTTTCTGATTTTATTTTTAAATTATTTTATCGCCCAAACTTTAATATACATTTTGTCGAATTACATTATGAATATTTTCTTAAAATTGCATAAATCATGCAAAAAATTTATACATTAACTAATAGAAATTATCTATTTTAATATAATTACGTTTAGTATTCGATTGCTGCAATGAAAATAATTTACTACTCCACATTTCATTTAAAATATTAAAACTTTATAAATTCTTAAATTAACTTGTTGTCATTCTTCAATTCAAAGCATTTTCCAGCACTTTAAAAATGCCATTTTCTTACAGACTCATTTTTCTGATCTATTACTATTGATAGTCCCTCTATTTATATTTCTGAAATCTTTTTCTTTAAAAAAAACATTAACATTAGCAAGCTAACATCTTTTATTTAAATTTTAAAATTAAATGTAATGAAATATAAACAAAAAAAATGTGAATTTATTAAAAACACCCCACTTAAGATAGAAAAAATATTTTTTCATAAATTAATTTTCATAAATTAAACACTTATTCATTTTATTTGTATTTAAAACAATAGGAAATATGCTGTTTTTTTCTTTCTACTTAGATTACAAATTTTTAGCAATTATAATATGTCACAAATTTATTCAAAATAAAGTTTGTGTATTCTTCGCAATCTTATGTAAATCTAAATCACAACAATAAAAATACCAAAAATAAACAAGAATTTCATAAATTTCCTTAATTTTCTTTAAATACAGTATTATATTGAAAATCTTTTGATATTAGAATGTGCAATATAAATTTTGTATTTACTTGACTGAAGAATATGTAATTTTTAAAATCAAATTATATGATAAAATTAGCTCAAAGTCGACTATTACAGAATAAATCTAAATATAATACAAATATGGTATAGATTTATATTCTCAAATAAATTTGAAACTAAATTTCATCAGCAACAGTGCATGAAAATGATATCAGCTTTTTTTTTTGAGACTTCAATGAATCATTCAAAATTGTTAAAATAAAAAACAATAGTGTTGTTATTTAAAAGACTATTATAAAATTAATTTTAAGATACATGAGTTTGGATGCACACATAGATCACTAATTATACGTAAATAATTCTAAAACCAATCTTTCAAAATTTAGTTTTGAATTCCCAAAAGCGGGATTTATCATTTGCCAAATATTTTACAGAAATTTCTGAAAAAAAACGACAAAAATATGTGCTTTATAAATGATTAAATAATAAGAATAAAAAAATTCTGGCACAATTAAATATTAACCTTGTAAGAAACTTAATTACGTTTCAGCGATGTATAAAATTACGGTTTGCTTTTTACACGCATCAACGTAGCGTAGTTTTCTTTCGGGATTCTCACTTCAGAATGTTGTTTTATCTGTTCATTCATCATATTTTGGCTGGAAAAAATTATTGTTTCTTCACATGGATGCGTGCAACGGATTTACAATACACTTTTAAATTGGATCTTGTAGCCAATTAATACCATTAATCAAACCAAGTGGAACAGATTTGAATTCAAACTCAGAGTGAAGAAAAATGCAATTAAATGAAAAAAGTTAAATTTTTATCTTGAGAAAAAAAGAAGCCTATTTTTGTGCTATGATTTAATTTAAAACACAAAATGACAAATATTATTTTTAAAAAGAATAACCAATTTACATGCTTGCACGCGTACCTTAAAAAATTCCGGGTTTCTTTTAACTCTTCTAGATTAATCACAATGATGTTTTATTTTGAATTTTATCAATACTTTCACAACAAAGGAAATTATGTGTTTTTGATGCGTGAGATAAATGTATTTTTTCCCCTTTTTCAAACATTTCTTGTAAAAAAATACTTGAAAAAATCTAATACAGTTGCAAGTAATTCTAGAAAATGAACTGAATTACAAACTTTCTTAAAACCTTATAGCATAAGAAAATATTTTAAGAATTTCATTATCATTTTTTTACATTTAATTATTTCAGGTAAACATTGTTCCAACATTTTTTTCTATTTATCTTTTAATAATTATTATATTCTTTTATCTGTACCAAATGGAGTTTTCTTTATATATATATTTAAATATTTTTACTTAAGATTAGCTTAACTTCATTCAATAAAAATTATTTTCTTATCCAAATTATACAATTTGAGCAAAAATAATGATTTTCTTTTATGCTAGCATGCTGTGGAATTAACAGTTGGCATTTTATTATATTATTAAAATGAATGCGAAAAAAATATTACTCTCAAATTAAAATCGATTGTTTAATAATAAAAAAAATAAGAATAGTTCAACTTTCTGCTATTAAATTACAGATACCTTGTGCAATCGTAAAATCTTCAGAATTAATTTTTTTTAATGTAAAATGCCTACATAATTACATCCCATGATTGTTTTATTATTATTTTTACAGACAAAGTAAGCTTTAGAGCAACGTCAAAAAAAAAAAAAAAGCTTTTCCTTGTCGATCAAAATGGAGAAATCGTATAATACTTTCTATCGATCCTCGTAAAAGTAATTTACAGATTTGTCGACGTTTTTTTTTTGCATTAAGTTAGAATCCATTTTTTTGAAAAATGGTTTTTGTTCCTATGATAAATATATGGGGTTTCACTCATCTTAGTTTTGTAATCAATATAATATTGATAAAAAGCACTACTATCAAAATTTTCTTTTTAATAAAGTAACCTTTCAGATTTGAAATATTTTTAAAATTCAATTATATCAATATCAGCGAGAGACAAACTATTTATAGAGCATTTTCTTGGAGTAAGTTTACATTAATAATGTATTAGCTGATAAAAAAATTTTTTAAAAAATCACGAGATATTTCAAAAGTAATTAAATAATAATTGTATGATAAACAAATGTATGATGATATATTATGTTCAAGTTTAAGCTATAGTGTTATTTTACAAATTTAGAGGGGAAAATTTAGAGTATACAAGTATATAAAACATTTTTATTGATTCTAATTTATATATTGTAGATTTCCATTAAACCAATTTATTAACACTTAGCAAAAAAGTCTATATTTATATACATAGATATATATAAATAAAATTGTGCTTCAAAGAATTAGGTTGAAAATAATAATCATAAAAATTGCTATTATTTCATCACAAAGCAAAATTGATTTGACAACTCAAAACAAATTACCTCTTCATAGCAGGGAATCTTTCAAAATGAATTCAATTGAAAAGCCGCAAAGTATTTCATAAAATATGATTTGAAGTATATTGTTCTTTTTTTTGTAAATACATGGACTTATTTTTTCATTTCTACATTAACAGAAAATACTCATATTAAAAATGTATATATAAAAGGAAACAGATATTTTTAAACCCTCAGCAAAGTCTTTATCTCTCTAAAACCAAATTTGGTTGATCAAAAGTGTGCATCAGGAAAAATGTTTAAATAATCTAGAAGGACTTTTTAATGATTGTTTAAGTCTTGAAGTTATAACACTAATTTTAATCTTTAAAACATAACCCCTGAATGTTTGCATTCTTAATCAGAAGATTCGAATAAAACTTTTTATTTGCAAATTTTCAATAAGATCTATAAGAATACTGAATCCTAAATAACAGAAGTGAATGAAATAAGATTGGAAAAGTGTTTAAAATCTTAACGAATTCCTTAAGTGGTAATATGAATTACTCCGCCACAAAGATAAGCTACAATGTTTCTGAGAGAATCAAAAATAAGGAATAAAACTTTAGGAAAAACAGAAGTCAAAGCACTTATATCTAGAAATGTTCCATTAATGAAAACTTATCAAATGAATAAAATCAAAACGTTAATAATTTAACGGGGGCACTGATTAAAAAAAAAACACATATTTATATATTTATTCAATATACAGATATTTCCGAACAATTTTTAATGATAATAGAAATAATTCTTGTATTTTTCCATAAATGTAACTGAGCTATGCAATTCCTTGAAAAAATTTCTAATTATTTTTAATAAATATATTTTAAATGATACAAGTTTATTACAAGTATGTACTCAAATTTTCTTCTTTAGCAAGTAGTGTCATATGTCAATCAGTTAACGAATTTTTAAATAAATTTCCTTCTTGTAACTTAATTGTTTCTTAGAGAAAAAATATAAATTTTTCTCTAAGAAACTTTTATAAAAAATTACCAAATTAAACTTACTAATTATCATATTAAAAATATAGAAACGGAAAATTTACATTTAGACACGTTTAGAAATACTGTTTAGTTATATGGGATTTTACTTGCAAGAACTAGATTTTTTGATCAAATACATAAAATTTTGTTTAGAATGACTACGGTTTATAAAGTGTACTTATTCTCTTGGGGAAACTATTTTCATTGATTTTTTTTTTACTTGAGAGTATCTTTCTGTAAAATAACAGCGATTTATGTAAATGTATATTACTATTTAAAGCTAAGAGAATCAAGTTAATAGAGGATGATACCAATTAGAGACGTGTTGATATTTATTAAAATCACGATTACCAAATTTGTGTTTAAAATGCTCGTGTATCCAGAAATTGGATTAGAAGCATTTTGACTTTTCAAGGAATTGAACCGAGTAACTACGTTAGTAGATAAGTATCTCTAGCATTCTTAATTAAAATAGTTTAAAACTGACTCACTCCCCATTATCTACAATAAAAGTTAGTATTAATATAAATAATCCAGCTGATTTTTACGAAGAGATGTCCCTTCTTTCATCTAATCAACATCAACAGGAGAGGAGGTTCGTTATAGAATTTAAGGTTAAATAAAGCTTAAGGCAACTGCCTTCTCCTTCACTTTGTTATTCTTACTAAGCTGAAATAAAAATATAAAATAAAGTTTAAAAATTGCTTTTGTGTAAAACTAAATTAAAGAAACATAACATTTAACTATCTTTATAGTATAAAAATTAAGCCCACACACATATATATATAGTATATATGTGTGTATTTGTATTATATATATATATATATATATATATATATATATATATAGCATGGCACATAATAGTGCAAATATTAAACGAATTAGAACGCCGTGGAAGTGCACATATAGACTAGAATATTTTATATTTATTCAGGTTATTTTTTTTTATATTTTACAAAAATGTCAATACAAAGTAGAACAAAACTTTATATAATCAAGGGTATTTATATTTGTTAAAGAAATTTTAACTGAAAAATATCTGCTACAAGGCGATGAACTATCATGCCTAATGTTTAATTTGGGGATGGATAAAGCCATAAAAGACTCTGAATTAAATATTTGCAGGTTTATTTTGCAGAGAACAATTCAAAGATTCTTTTTTGCTGATGATATAGTAATCTCTAAGCACACTAAATGAGCAGTTTTCGACAGATTTGTCTTACGTGAAAGTTTCAGTGAGATTTGACTGACCATCAATGAGGATGAAACTAAGTTTAGGATCGTATTAAATAAAATTGTGAATATATACCCCCAAAATTTAAATAATTATATTTTTGAGACTATGAACCAATTTAAATGTCAAGGGACAAAGATTTCAACCAGCAATGATATAAAAATAGGTTGTCTATGCCTATAATAGATGTTTCTATGACTCTATAAATCAGCTAACATGAAAATTAATCCATGAAAAAATTAAAATAAATCTTGCAAAAATTTGATAAGATCAGTGGCTCTTTAAGGAAGTGAATTTTCGACCCTCAAAAAAAACGGACATGCTTTGATATTTGAAAGTAAAATCATGAGGGAGATCTTTGGATGAGTAAAATATAATGGAGTTTGGAGAATACTATATTGTTATGAAATTTATATTTTAATATGGTGAACCGAACATTGTAGCGAGATCATCCCGCATTAAATGGTTGGGTCACATGTTTAGATATAATGACTTACGTCCAACTAAAAAAATTACTTTTCAAGAATGAATTGAAAATGAAAGAAAGGAAAATGTCCAACTAGGTGGTTGGAAAACGTTGAAGAAACTAAAAGATAAATGGAGTAAACAGATTTAGGCATATTGCTTCAGATAGAACCAGTATGATAAATAATTTGTGAGATAGTCTTTGCCTATAACATGCTGTGGCGCCTAAGAAGAAGTAAATACTCCTATTTGAAAAAAAATAAGCCTTAAACGAAGAAATTAATAACAGGATTTTGATAGAATATATTTATAAAGTATTGGAAATATACAATAAAACAGAGAAGCAATTTAATTTATAACTACATCCATCCCCAGGGGTAAATTCTAATGACACTGAGTTTTCTTTAATATACGTGTCTATTATTGAAGACTTTGAAGTACGTAATGCTTTAAATAACAGATAAATCTATTACACTTTGAAAACACAAACTGGAAATAATAATTTAATATTTAATTGTTACGATCTAGACGGAAATTTTAATGGCCGAGTGTCTTACCTCAATTTTAATGTAGATATGTATCTGTCTTTGAAGTGCTTAAAATTCTATTAATTTTTCCTTTTAAGATAATAATTGAATATTTTATTAGTTTTTTTTTAATTATTACAAAAACAGAGGCACGTGTGTAGGACTTTCTTAAAGTTACTTAATAACTACAAGTTAATTTGAAGAATATTTAGAATTATGAGAAAAGAAAACTTTTCAATTAAAATTAGATGAAGGAAAAAGTGAAATAAATTATTGTTCTTTCAGTGGCTGCCATCCTTTATTAAATGAACGCATTGTTTTGTCTCTGAACGGGCTGTTTAAAATTAAATATCTGCTGCTTTTAATTATACTACTCGTCAGAGAATGAATTAATGACAAATGTGTCTTGCAAAGAAGAAAAAAAAACATGTTTCTTTGCTTTTCTTTTGCTCTTCTGATAAATTATTTTCTTTACTTTGTGTCTGTTTCGTAAAATTAATTTTAGAATCCCCACCGAGAACGTACATAAAATAAACATTTGCAAGAAAAATTAAAGTACTTTGATAGATTTGAATTTATCTAATTAAATATTTTTGATTAAAAAGGTTTAGGATCATTTGTTTTCCCTAATGACGTGATATATTTACTTTTTGAATTGAAACTCCCTTACAAAGCACTGAGGTAAAAAAAGAAAATAGCTTTTTAGAAACAACTTTGAAATCAATATTTTTTTTCAATGGAATGACTATCTTTATCAAAACAACGCTTGAATATCTCATGTTTAAAAATTTCAATTAGATTATTTTCCTAAAAAGAAAGGAATTTATTCAGAAACTAAATAATTATGAGAGAAGTTCTTACATTATAAAATTTAGGTTGAACAATAAACATTCATCAGATGAAAAATTACAAAATAGCTACTAATTACATAAGAAAAAAATATCAATTATAAATATTTTTAAATTGTAAATTATTTTTAAATATAATTGAAAGAAGTATATATTTATCTAATTTGTGATCTGAAACAAAAGGTAAAAATTGTTTACGTGACTTTATTATAATTTTTAGAATTCTCGCATTGTTATCCTTTCGAATTTCAAAAGTTTGTGTTGAACGTATTAATTAGAATTTTTAAGGAATACATATGAGTATATTTCAGAAAAGCATAAGAGCAACTGTGTATTACAAACGGCCGTAATAAATTATTAAAATATATGCGAATGCATTGTAAAAAAGCATTATGTAAATATTGATTTATGAAGGAATAAAAGTAATTTAATATTTTTTTTTTAAATCATGCTTGTTTTTTATTTGAAAATTGATTTGTTAACCCGTTACAGCCCAGTGATCTATTTATAGATCACCTCACACTTAGAACTCTCAGTGAAAACGATATCTTTTAATCACTTCGTATTGTCATTGTCTGGTTTACTTCACATGTGGCCACACCCCCAAACGAGATTTGAAGCATTCTTTCTCACAGCAGTCCAGCAGCTAGCGTCTGATTTTCGCCATTTTGAAGCTTCAAAGTGCAGCTTTCGATTTTGTATCGAACAGGAAAAAAAAAAATTAAAAGTAAGTTATACTTTTTTTCTGAGTTTTTAATTTTTAATATCTCTTTAATTATTCTAGCTTATTTATATTAGATAAATAACTGTTTTTATTATTAAAATGTAAGTTTAAACATGCTGATCTATAAATAGATCCCTGGGCGTTAGTGGTAACTAATATCACTTTTTCCTTCGTTTCATTTCTTCCAGAATGTCTCGGCGTAAGGTGTTTCACACCGCCGAAGAAGCGTTAGAATATATGTTTTCTAAGGAAATAGAGTCTGATATAGTTGCTTTACCGCCTGGTATAGTTGATTTACCGCCTGATGTGGATGAGTTAAACTGACGAAGAGTATTTTGATGATGAAATGAATACTCCATCGGTAAAAGATCAGTCACGTAATGTAGAAACGTGCGTAACCATGGAAAAAATATAAAAAATTTTATACTTTTTATATTTCTTCGATATATAAAATATATTGCCGTTGCGTACCTCAAACGGGGAACACATTCTAAGAAAGGCATTGGAAAATCTCAGATGATGTCATCAAGATCAAACATAATAGACTCTTTGCGTTTAGATAGAAAAGACCATGCTATAGGAAAAAGACAAAACCAAAGAAGATGCCAATTTCAAAAATGTACGGGTAGACTTCTTACATTTTGTACAAAATTAAATGCAACCTTTTGTCGAAATGTTTTCCATTATATCACACTTAGGATAGTACCTTTACACTTCAAAAAATCGGTTTTTCAAAAATATTTTTAAAAATTAATACAGACTATTAGGAGCATTTAAAACAAACCGCATCAAAATCGGACGAAAATTACGGCAATAGCAATTAAAAACGTCAAACGTCACCAGCAGATTGTCCATTTAAACTGAATGTAAATTAACCGTATTCGTAAGTTTCGGTTTTCAAACGGATGGCGTTATTGAAATTATTTTCTCCCCAGTTGTTTCTAATTCTTAATTTGATCTATTTTTAATTAGAGAAGGAAGCTTGCAACTCAACACAGCCTAGTTCGAACAAATGTTTGTTTACATTTGTATTTCATACTGTTAACGTCTGCTTTAGAGTTCTATTTCGCAATTCTTAGATAAGTTTTTAAAATTTTTTGTTCATTTTAGTTTTTTGCTCATATTAATTTGCAAAAAAATGTCTAGCAAAGCACAACGTAAAGGCAGTGACTATCGCCGTAAGAGAAAACGTTTTCATAATAACCAGTACACTCGCAAAGTATCAGATAAGCTTGATGTTGATTGCATATCTGCTTCAGCTAAGAAACTGTGCAAAGAAAGTGATCTTGATAAGGAAGTAAGAAATTTCAATCAATCTAATGGATATAGATTGATAAACATTGATATTTTATTATCTGAACTATCCAATATGTAACATGTCCTAACTGCAATACTAAAGCAGTTCTAAAAGAAAAGATTTTGTATGGATTGGTATCTGAATTTTATGTTGAATGCCACTCATGCAGTACACTGTCCACTTTCAAAAGTTCACCAGTTATTGCTTCAGGTAAGGACTATGAAGTAAATACACGAATAACTATGCTATGCGCACAGTAGGGCAAGGTTTTTGTGGTATAAAACATTTTTGCACAGCAATGGATTTGCGCCACCAGTGTCACAAAAGGCATATGAAAAGATCCTGCGGAAAATTAATTTGGCCAGTTTGAAGTAGCAGACGACTCCATGAAGAATACTGCGAAGAAGAAATATTAGCTTCTGGAAGCAACGAAATCTGCGTCAGTGGTGATGGTACGTGGAAAACACGCAGACACACTTCACGTATTGGTGTGTGTAGTGTCATTGGAGATATTACTGGAAAAGTGCTTGATGTTGCCACTCTTTCTTCATATTGTAAAGGATGTGAAAAATGGCGAGGTCCAAAATCTGGACGTTCATATGAGGAGTGGAAACTAAAACATCAACACACTGTGTAAAGAACCATATTGGTTCTTCCAGTAAAATGGAAGTAGACGGGATGAAACAGATCTTTCAACGATCAGTTCCACAACGAAATGCCAAATATATCAAGTATATCGGTGATGGGGATACAAAAACCTTCCAGTGCTTGAAAGGACAGTACCATATACTGTCGAAAAAGTTGAATGTGTGGGTCACGTACAAAAGCGTATGGGTGCTAGGCTGCGAAAATTAAAACAATGAGTCGTGGTCAAAAATTATCAGATGGTAAGAGTATCAGCGGTAAAAATCGACTGACTGATAAGTTAATTGACACAATTACCACCTATTATGGCAATGCTATTAGACAGAATCGCAGCTCTGCTGAAGATATGCGTCAGGCTATATGGGCAATTTATTGTCATTATAGGTCCACTGATGATGAACCTATGCATCACTTCTGCCCAGTCGGTGATACTTCGTGTGCAAATATCAAAAGGCAGTTGCTACAAACAGTGTTTCTTTATTTAAGCATAAAAATACTGTGCCAATTGCCATAATGGATAAAATAAAGCCTATAATAGCAGAACTATCTGCACCAAAATTGCTCAAAAATGTCTGGGAGGTAAAACGCAAAATGCTAATGAGTCCTTCAACTCGACTATTTGGAAGTATTGCCCAAAACTTCTGGATAGTCTAAAAATATTGTTGACATAGCTGTAAATGAGGCAATAGTAATGTTTAACGAGGGAATGACGGGGCGTATAAAAATAATGAAAGCTCTTGCTTTAACATAGAGCATTTTGCTGTACTTCTGCCTTTCGGGCCAATTATGCACGCATAAGAAATGCGGAAATTAAATCAAAATCATATACGTTAGAGGCCCGTAGGGCTAGCAGAATGAGAAGAAAAGCCACAAATGAGCATTTTGCAGAACTAGAAGGTCCTACATATGAAGCAGGATCATTTTAGGTATTATGTATAAAGTTTTATTCGAATTATTGAAAAGTCAATCTTTAAACTTGATTTTCTCAGTTTCAGTTTTTTACACATTCCCGCAAGATTGTAAAAAAAGTTTTTAATCTAGAACTACAAAAATTGGCATGCATATTCTAGTCATAGATCTTTATTCTGTATGCCACTATTATGGAAAATGGATCAATACATTTTATTTGCAACGGTATAAAAATTGAAATTTTAAAAAAATTATTTTTTACACATTTTTTAATTTTAAAAAATATTTAAATATAAGATATCCTTCAATTCAGTGGTATACAGAATGAAGGTTACATTTAGCTACAGTTTAATGCAATAATTGAGATTCTAAAGTGTATAATTTAAAAATTATCTTGCGGGAACATGAGGTAAGTAATTTTTTTTTTTAAATTTGGTATACATATTTATCATCTCTTTAAAAATATTGTATTTATTTAAAAACAAAATTTGTCTAGTTTTCTTAAAGTTTATACATTGTTATAGATAATATAAAAAATTCAGATCAAAATAAGCAAAATTTGTTAACTTATGATGAATCGTAACATGTATATGGTAACGAACAATTTTTTTTCTCGCAAGGTACTATGCCCCTTAACTTTTACAAATTGGGTGTATAAAATTGCAACAAAGTAAGTTTAGATCAGTAAAATAATATTTTTTTAAAATCTCATTAGTGGTTTTTAAATTCACAAAAGTTACATTCCCTCCTAAATTTGTAATTTTTTTAATATAAAACAACAGGAAAGTTACTTGTCTTTTACTACCATAAGCACCCAGCAATCTATTTATAGATCACCTATTATTTCAGCTGCTAATTACGGAAAATGGATACAACTTCATAATTACTTTATACATGATATATAAAATGTAATTTAAAAATATTTTTCAAAAACTTCTATTTTAAAATAATTTGGGCGTTAACGGTTAATTTCGGTCTGTCGCACGTATTATGAGGGGATTGTAAATAAGAAACGTAAAATCGGGTGTATGACGCGCCCCTGTCATATAACGCCACCTATACTTTCAGAATGCATTTTTAGTATGTTGGTATGTTCGGAGTATAAAGCGCACCTCTTTTTTACGATAAAATGCATATGCAATTCTCTATTGTTTTGAAGATATTTATTCGAGGTACTATCCCAAGCCATTGAATTAATAACACTTCTAAAACTACAGCATTTTAAGTGTTCGAGATATGTCATTTCTTTTAAATAAAACGTATTTTGATCTATGTGGAAGTCTTTCTTGTTGTTATATCATTTATTTATTTTTAAGATATTATTTTTAAACTCAGCGTATAACACGTATTCTTAAATTTCGATCTTATATTTTATGTAAAAAGTTAGCGTTTTATGTAGTATTTTTCCGGTAAATAAAATAAACAAAAATTTCAAAAAAGACGGGCAAATTGCAAAATATAAATTACGAACGGAAATAAGTGGTTGCAAAAAATATGAAATCAGCTTCCCTAGAAAAAAAACTGGAAATAAATAAGGTGATCAATTGATTTTAAGAGCCTAGAATTGCAATATTTCGACTTTTCCCTGCTTTATTTAACACTGAATAAAAGAGAATAAGATGTTAAACACTTGGCTCACCACCAGCACTACTCTCATAAAGATTTAAATAGGAGTTGAATTGAATCTGTTGAGATATACTTAAAATATATCATGGCCAAGAAGAGACTAAGTGCTTTTAACCCGGGAGCATTTGAGCACACAATACTAATGTTAGTATTCACGTGGGGTGTCGCAGTTACCCCAATCCTGTTTTTTTTTATAATCATTTTTATTATACACGATAAAAATCTTAATTCTATTGAATAATTTAACTAATGAAAATATACTTACCTACCTTTAGGACTTTTCAATTTTTCTTTGATAATTTGAGAAAAAACACTATCGAATCGAATTAACAGTTTCAAATGTGTGTGACTTCAATAAAGGACACAGATAACATAAATTTTTGCTAGCATTACAGGAAAGATATTTGCAGGCAAAACTGTCATATTTTGTTAAATTTATTTTACCTTGATTGACCTTTGATGATCGACAAAAATCATGCTAAACTTGTTTTGCTTATGTCTTTTTGATAGGGTGCAGTGTGTCTTCTGGTACAATTGTGACTTCCCCTCTTCCTTGGTGGGAATTTTTAGGCAGTATTTGAAAACTTTTCTTCCAACTCGAATGTTTGATGTTCATCGTCTATCTCAAATTTATTTTAGCTGTCATGATTAATGCGCATCATTTCTTCAGATACTTCCCTTAATGGTTCAGTTTCAGCTTCATCCAATAAGGATCACAAATATCCATTTCTTTTTACATATTATATGTAAATTTACATTTAAAAATAAAACTTAATGAATCACACAATGTTGCATTCAAAACCACTAAGTCGTTCACAGGAAAAAAAATATACCCTGTTTATAGAAAATATTTTGGATCAAAGTGATCGCATAAGGAACTCACTCCTAATAGGTACCTTAAGATTGTAAGAAACGTTTGTCACTCCTTAAAAATAGGGAGATATGTGACAAATATATTTTTGTTTCCACAAAGTGTATCATATAGGAATATAATGAAAATGCCATTGGTAACAGTTTAACAGTTTTCCCATAGTTAAATATTTTGTTAGCCTGGGATGACTCTGTGCCCAGAATGACCACCAGAACGACCCACGACCTTGTGAACCCTGAAAAACATATTGAATAACTGTTTTAAGGAATTGTAAGAAATACCAACTTTGGAAATAAAAAATAGGCTAATTGGGCGTATAATTGACGGAGATAGTAACAGTGTTTATCTCATTTTTTTCCCTTTTGTAAGATATTTAAGAACATTGACTGAGATAAAAAAAATACATCACAGGGTTGCAGACTTATTAAAAAAACAGCCTTTTAAATTTCGAACTGTTCAGCATGGCTATATATAAAAGCAAAGGACACAACCATTTTGATGTCCTTACAGAGCTCTAAGGTTCTTTTAATTTTTTTTTATGACATTATTGCAAGACGAATCACAGACGAGGACTATTCCAAATAAAATACCTAGAAACATCTTTATGATGAGTGACATATTTGATAATAAAGTTAGTGCTTGAAGTTTGGCAGAAAAAGAACAATATATACGCCATGAAATATGAATTCACGATGTTTAATTCAAAAACCATATGTTTGGGAGCTCAGATCATGTCCAGGTCAACAATATTACCAATATAGAGGGATTATTCTATGTGCTTGTAGTAAACTATGAGCGCATGACTCAGCTTTAGGGTGAGAATGATCTGCGATAATAACTATTGTAATTTAAAATGTATAGTAAAATTTTTATTAACACATATAACGAAAATGATAAAAAAAATCACTCGGTTACAAAATAAAGGAGAACGTGCTCCACTACTTGTTATCCCATACACTTGATATTTTTACATATCCTGAATTCTGAAATCATCTTATTTACACTTCCCTTTTTTAGAGACTTATTGGCGAGGTTACTTCACAAAACATCATTTCCAATATCCCTCTCCTTGTTTTTTCAAAGAAATATCTAATAATTTTACCTTTGAAAAAATTAGACATCATATATTTCAGTAAATCAATATTATAATTGTACATTTCAAGTTTTAGTTCATACCATATAAAGATAATTATAACTGAATTTGTATAATTTAGTTTTGTTCATTATTTCGTTATTTGGATATTAAACTACTCAAAACAATTTAGGCTAAAAAAATTAAAACTTGTTAAATAAAAGAGTTTTTGATGAAACTATTAAAATTTTAAATTCGTAAAGCACGTTATTCTAACGAAATATCATATTAGAGTAGCAATTCTCAAATTATGGGGCACGACTACCTAGAGTGCGGGATAACCCATGATAACTATAAAAAATTTGAAGGGTGCGATTATATTGAAAAAACGGAAAATAAAAAGGAAGTAAAACAAAATATATGTACTAACATAATAAAAAATTAAATATACTTTTACTCTGACACAATATACTTACAAATATAGAAAGAAAAAGTAGCGTCATACTCATCCTATTACAAAAAGTAACTTACTTAAAAATATTATTATTTTAAAGTATAACTTACACAAAATATATATTATTTAAAAATAACATTTTAAAAAATTAATTTTTATCTTGATGATTTGTAAGGTTTAGTTTAGGTCAGATTGTAGCTTTAGCGTCAAAGTACATTATTAATGCATTCAACTATAATTTTATGGGGGGGGGGGTGAGCGATGGAAATTATGTTTGAAAGTTAGGTCACAAATACTAAAAGATTAGGAAGCACTTCATTAGAATAATATATTTTCAGGGGAATTAAATTTCTTTCTACAGATTGACTTTGAGTATTTTATGTTATTTTAATTCAGGCTTGTGTATACTATAATTAAGCAAAGTAATGTATATATTACAAATCTTTATAGATAGGATTTTATTGTTTCATAGTTTGCCATTTGTTTATAAAAAATATTCTTGTTGAAAGAACTTTTTGAAAAAAGAAGTGTACGATAAAAGAATTTACCAATAAGTTTATCTAAATCACATAAGCATTAAGTACTGCAACAATAGTAAACTAAGCAAAAAAACAGATTCATTAAAATTAAAATGTATTTAATATTTAAGTGAACGTTAAAGAAAAAAAATACCCCCTTTTCAAAAGGCCATTTGTTTAAAAATATTTATAATTTAGAAAGCTAAAAAATAGTATTTTTTCTATCAAAATATTTGTATGTTATTTTTAACTAAACTTTTTCAGGTTGCTTTTTTTCCTTCAATTTTTTTAATGATTGAATTACGCTTTTCTTTGCTTATTTTTCATTTTCAACAATTGCTGAAAATTCTATTAATCTGTCTGACTCCTTCAAAGTTTCCCGAGGGGATACAAAAAGACGTTTTTTTCATCGTATTTTTATCTTCGTATCATTAAAAAAAATGAAAACAATCTTCGGGGGAAAAAATGGACAATTCCTGTAAGTGCAGTAAAAAAGGTTCTACTTCCTTACAAGTGCCCACACTTAAACACGATCTAAGTGCTATTTCTGATTTTAAAAAAACAAACAAAAATCTAACTCAACGGAATGAATGATTGGGAAAATTATTTCTTAAAGAAAAATAATTTTTTTTTAATTCTAACCACTCAAAAAATTTAAAGGAGTTAATATCTGAATAAAATAAAATAAACTCTCCTGTCTTGTAAGTAAATACACATGTAACGTTATAGAGTAGCGTTGTACATCGCGTACGAACAAAATTTATATTAATATTCATATTTGATTAGAACAATGGAATTAGTCGAAAATAGTAATATATAAAGGTGCATAATTTTTACTCTAATACAAACGATTCAATTAGTAAAATATGCTTAAATGGCATAAGTTTACTTTCCCATCAAACTTAATTATTGTAATTCAAATAAACAAAATAATAGCTAAAAGTAATAGATATAGAAGTTGTGAGCTACGAATATGGCTGAAATGACAAGATGACATCTGAGATATAGTCACCTCTCCCCAGACATCAACACCCCGCCGAATAGATAGCTTTGAGTTCCGATATGTTCAGCGAGTATTAGACCCGTTATATCAGGTATTTGTAGTTGAATCGGGGCTTGACTGAATTATTCTACAGTACAGTCAACCTTGTCCCCTGGAATCGCCTGAATTGAAGCTAGCCGCAACCATACAGCTAAGGCAGAAGCATGCTTTTTTGAAATATTGCCTGTTTAAAAAGCCAAATGCCCATCTAATTAAAATAATCTCTGTATAGCCGTGCTTCTAAGATTTTTGTATTTGCGACCTAATATTCAATCATAATTTTCATCTCGCCCCCCCCCTCCATACAATAACAATGTATTGAATTCAATAATAATATACTTTGAAGCTAAAGCTACAATACGACTTTAACCACTTAAATGCTACCAGTGTATAAAAGCGTCTCTCTCAGCTAATGTATTATTTGCCCGTACGTATAAATACGTATTTCCGAAGTATGATCTTTTCTGAGCACTGCTATCAATGTAATTTTTTCGAGATTTGGAATTAAATAAAATGACCGTGGCATTATTTGAGAAGGATTTCTTTATTTTTGAGAATTTGCTTATTTTTTTCCTTTTCTCCCCCCCCCACCTTAATACATGGAAAACGGTGGCATTGAGGAGCGAATCACGTAACTTTTAATAGGCAGTTAGCGATTAATTATAAACCGTTCACAAATTATCAAGATGCATGCTAAATTTTGTATATAATTTTATATATGACAGGCCGTGGAGTTAGTAGAATTTTTAAACTTGCTCTTAATTTAGAAATGTTAAATAAATTATAAAATACATTGTGCTGTACTGATACATTTATAAGTGTATTATATCAGAACAAATGTGTATTTTATTTTTTTATTATGTCAGAATGAATTTTGTTTGTTTACTCTTAGTAAATAAATAATTATTTTAAGTAATCTTTTGTCTTCAACTTTTCAATATGCTCGTGCCCCCCCTTGTAAGGTTATCAATTCCCCATGGGGGATGCACCCCAGAGTTTGAGAAACGCTTCTACATACTTTTTCCCTTTTTAATACAGTCGACCCTCGATAATTCAAACCTTCGATAATACGAATCTCTCAATAATCCGAAGTATATGCTCAGTCCTTAGATATTTCGAAATAAATTCGTTTTGGTACACTCAGTATTTCAAAGTACAATCTGTGGCTTGCCAGACTACAACACGCGATAATTCGAAGCTATTTTATAAAACTATAGATAATTCGAACACTACCCACCTTGTACAGTTCTGTAATAAACAGATATGATCTTACAAGTTGTGCGATTTATTTATTGTCTCTGCGTGTCTACCCTGAAACGTAACACCTTTGATGACCATCTGTCTGCTACCCTTTTACTGTGTTTCTCGGTACCACAGACGAAAAGACACTTTTATTACTTTCCTTCTTCAAGTGGGCAATAGACCAATCGCACCTGTTGTTAGCCACCCATATCTTTCGTTTAACACGTGGCATTTCTACACATGTGCTGAGAAAGGATGAACCGCTATTTTAAAGAAGAGATGCGTAGGATTGTGTATGCATGCATTGGATGTATTATTTTAATACAGGACTTTTAACCTCTGTATAATATTAATAATGTACTAGCTTTCATGGCCCGGCGTTGCACGGGCTTATACCGAGGGTATAACTTAATCCCCATGTTAATTTCCTCCTTTCTTTCTGACGCCAACACTTTTGTGTGTGGTTTTGACGCGTACGATGTGAGTGCATGACCCGTGAGTGCGTGTCATGGCTTTGTCGCTTAACATTTTCCCTTCTCTTCACAAATTCAACACTTCCAATATTATTTTTCGAAATTACTTTGATTTCTTTGTTTCTTTCCTCTCCGCTTAGCCCTGCGTTGCACGGGCTTTTACCGAGTGAATAACTTCATCCCCATGGAAATTTCGTGTTTCCCTCAGCCCGATAGCTCTTATGTGTGCAATGTGAGTGATTTCTTTAACTATGTCATTAAGACTCCCTTTTTCGAAATTTGTTCTTGCGTTGGTGTGGTGTTCTAATTATTAGAGATGGGTGAAAGCGCAGGTGTCGTCCTCGTCACTTGACCATGGTTGAAAATTTCGAGGTCCATCGCCAATAACCCTCGAATAGGCGAACAGTGCGAATCAAAAATCACTCACTCAGTTTTCAGTTCTTTCGTTGCAATTTTTTAGTCCCCGGAAACGAAAATGTAGCCTTTTTAAAGATAGTTGTATGTTGAAAAAAGAGAGAAAAGTAGAAATTTTTCAGATTTCATTACTATTTTAAATATTGAAGTAAAATTGTGAGGATTTTTTGAAATATTCGACACACGGGAAAAATGTTTCATGCAATTATCTTTATAAAAGAAGAAATTATTAAATGATTGTTTTAAGTATTTTGAGTGTTTTATTAAAATTTGTTTCGAATGCATGACATACTGCCATGGAAATTCACCTTCCTTTATCAAAGTTCCTGGTATGTGTGTGATTCCTTTATATAAACGTCACTACAATTCCCTTTTTCGAAAAAAAAAATATCTTCCAGATCTTACTAATGTCAAACATGTTTCAGTTCTCTTTCTACTGCATTGTGTTACAGTGGCTTATTTGAGTGTAGAACTATTTTCCCCCTGACTCTCCTCTCAGATATAAGATTTATCTTCAAGTTTCTATTCATGACATGTCGAAAACAATATTGCTTTAGTAAAAAAATAATAAATTTAAACAATAAAAGAAAACTATTTTGATGCTTGAGTAAAAAAAAAGTCATCATTTTTTAATAATAGATAATTTTTAGGAATCTAAAATAATAAAATAATTTTCAGGTTTTCATTAATCAATCAATCGCTACTTACAGTTAGCTTAAAAATGTCTCTCTAGAACGTACTGATTGGAAGGAAATCCAAACTCTCTTTAAATAACCGGATATTTATTTACAAAACCTATCTTCGCCCCATCTTAACGTATACATGCCCCATTAGGGGATCTGCCAGTAACACACAATTAAATGATATTCAAAGACTTCATAATAAACAGGTACATCCCAAGATCTGTTCTCCACGAAGAACTTTGTGTTGAACCCATCCACACCCTAATAGCGAATGTTTCCTCGACTTTCCATTCTGCAACTTTCCATTCTGCAATCATGACAACCCAACGATTAGCTCTCAATCTAACTTCATGAACCAACCTCACCTCATGTACCGTTTGCCTCATAGCGCAACGAAGATACTACCTGATTTCTAAGAATTCCACCCCCCCCATGCTGTTAAACGTAACGAAAACCCCCTTTTCGGATTGAAGAACGAAACGCAAAAGCTGTTTTCCGTTTACGGAAACTATGTTCCACCTCCCCCCACCACCTCCTGACCGCCGAAGCTAGTTTTAGCTTAGGCGAACCTATCATTCTCACTTTATTTACTTAGGTATAATACTGTGTAACTGAAGTAGAAGTTCTAGCTACCGCTAGGCTGGCACTGAGGACAAATATTTATTCCAGGCTCTAGAACGTAATTTTATCCAAAATAATAGGTGATATACCTTTTATTAACAAATAATTAATTTAATAAGGAAATAATAGAAATATTCATTTGATTTTAAAAAATATATTAATTTAAATGCACATTATCTGTAAATAATAATAAAAAAATTCTACAGATGGCTCTTGAAACGTTTGGATGTTTAATTAAACATTTGTAACTGCTAAGAAAAACACTATGTAAAAAACCTAGTTATAAGTACACATTCACTGAAAAAAATCATTCAAAAAGAAAATAATACTATCTGATAAAAACATTAAATTTTTTTTTAGTTTTTTCCCGGAAACGAAACTGTAGCATTTTTAAAAATAGTTGTATGCTCAAAAAAGAACAGAAAGTATAAATTTTTCAAATTACAAAATTTCACTACTATTTTAATTCTTGAAGTAAAATTGTGAGAATTTTATGAAATATTTGACACGGGGGGGGGGGGAGTTTCATGCAATTACGCAGTATTTTAAAGTAAACTATAAGTTTTATGAAAGAGAACAAAAATTTCGATACTGATAAATATTTTAAATGAATCTCAGAAATGCATTCAATGCATTTTAATTTTAAAAAAATATATTAATTTAAATCCATTATCAATAAATACTAATAAAAAAAATTCTACAGATAGCTCTTGAAACATTTGGAGATGTTTAATTAAACATATATAAGAGTTGAAAATCCACTTTGGGGCGAAAACCTAGTTATATGCTAACATTCAATGAAAAAAACATTAAAAAAAAAAGAATACTATTTGATAAAAACATTTAATTTTTTTAATTTTAATTTTATAGTTTTTCATTCCACTCTGTGTTAAAATTATTTAAACACGTATCTGCGGAAAAAATTATATTATACAAAACTAACTTATTAATTATTTTTAATAAAATTGATTAAAAATGCTCATTTAGCAATTAATTGTGACATATAGTTTTCGGCATTTTACTTTTTTAATCACTGTTTCTAAATATCAATGAACTTTTTAAAAATCATTTTCTTTTAAATTCATCGATATTTATAAAATACAAAACTATAACTTATTAATATTTTTACATTAAAATTGATTAAAAATATTCATTTAGCAATTAATTGTGACATTCCGTTTGCTTAAATAATGGCAGCACTGAAAAATTACGTGGGAAAAATAAACAGAAATGAAAGCTTCTTGTTAGGAATTGTTGAAAAAGATAGAAATTACTTTGAATGATTAAAAATCAGAAAAAAACCTTTTTTAAGGCAAAAAAAAAAAAAAAAAATTAAAAGTACATTAAAATAACAGAGGATCATGTTAAAATAAGTATTTATCAGTAAAATTAATTTACGTGGGAAAAATAAGCAGAAACGAACAAAATGAAACTCGCTAGATTCGAACCCAGCCATAAGAAAGAATTAAGATACTTCGCGAAAGCGGCGCGTTAGCCAATCACGCCACGCAGGTTAGTAACAGAACAGAAAATAGGCAATAATAATGAATGGTCGGTTCAAATTTAATTTAATTTTTAATTGAGGGGATCCGTAATTTTGAAGCAATTTTTTCAATCTTCGTATATGTTACGGATAATATTACTGTACACACGGAAAAAAGGTTTTGTGAGATTACCTTCATAAATGACGAAGTTATTCAATGTGAAGTAAAAATTAAGACTACTTTTTAAAAATTCTATAAAAAAAAAGTTTTGGGAATTTTATTTTTTAAATGAATGGATCTAAAAGAGAAAGGCTTGAAGTTAATTAGTGTAGAATATCGATTTAATAACACAAAAAGTAATTCATACCCAACGATTTAGAAATAATTTTCATAAAAACGCATCAGTTTTAACACTATTTTAAAAAATTCGAAAAAAATAGAAAATATCGTTATTTTACAAAAAAATTACACCGTGTCGTGGCGAAATAAATGATCTTTCCGATTCTGTAATTATTTTTTGTCTAATTTCGACACCGAAAATTAGATGACAATTTTAATATGATGGAAAACGTAAGATTACCGCTCGGCCGAAACGGAAGGAAAGTTCCGCCAAGTAAACAACCGGCAGGAGTAAAACAATTCGGCGTTTTAAGGTTTTTAATTAATATCTTTTTAACTAATTACAATATCGGAATATAAATAGGCAATACGGCTTCCCCGGAAAATTCCCGATCTTTTGGTACCTTCCGCGACTTTCTGCGTGGTGCTGTTCGTGAGAAGATAGACGCACATACATACATAGATACGTTTGTTTACCTTCGAATTTTAATAGTGTAGACTAGCTTTCATGGCCCGGCGTTGCACGGGCTTTTACCGAGTGCATACATATGTGCATTGATAAAAAAAAAACGTACAAAATGACAAATGAAATTCATAAAGTGTCTTTTTTGAAACTAAATTTTTTAAAAAAATAAAGATAATCAGTTTTATAATATTTTTTAAAAATATATGGCTAACTATGTTTTGCTCATTATTTTACACATGTGTATAAAATGTTTCACATATTCAAGAAATATTTTTTATAAGAATTCATAAAATTATTGGTAATGAATTCAGTGGTATGAAATTTTTTCTAACAGTTAAAAAAACATGATAAATGAAATTGATAATAACAGTATCCATTTATTTAATTTTTGTAACATTTAAAACTACCTTTGTATTGGAAAAAAAATTGTGTGGAACCATTAGCCTGTGCATTAAATATTATATTTAAAGCACAGTTTCCAGAGTGAGGGACTCCACAATACACAAAATAAGTGTTTACATAAAGAACTGTTTTAATAGTTAATTATGTGTACACTTATCTTGCATTATTAATGTCTACATTTGTAAATTTTCAAGGGTACCAGCACATCATACATTTTAAAAAAGAAATTGACTTTTGCAATTGCAGTTTTAAGAAATTGTGCATATTTTTCAGAATCAAAAATTTATCTTTTTAAATTTCAGACTACCCTTTTTTTTTAAAGAAAAAAAGTCAAGATTATCAGTTTTATTATGTTTTTCAAAGATAATATGCAGGTATTTAATTCAAAAACTTGTTAATTATATTTTTTTCATTATTTTATACATTTAAAATATTTTTCACATGCAAGAAATACTTTTATATGACCAGCACATCATACACTTTAAAAAAGAAATTGACTTTTGCAATTGCAGTTTTAAGAAATTGTGCATATTTTTCAGAATCAAAAAATACTAACGCACATATGTACATTGATAAAAGTGTCTATTTAGTTTATCTTTTTAAATTTCAGTCAACCCTTTTTTTTTAAAGAAAAAAAGTAAAGATTATCAGTTTTATTATGTTTTTCAGATAATATGCAGGTATTTAATTCAAAAACTTGTTAATTATATTTTTTTCATTATTTTATACATGTAAAATATTTTCACATGCAAGAAATACTTTTATATGTGATACATAAATGAAAAAAAGTATTACAAAATTACATTATGTTTCATAAAACGAAGGAAAAAAATATTTTGAAGTTAAAATAACTTTCGTAACTTTAAAGAATGCTTGAAGTATAATTACACTGTAAACATTACATGGGAAATATGGGTTCAACACATCAAAAAATTTCATACAACTATTAATGATTTATAATTTTAGAAATAACATTTTGTAACATTTATAAGTACCTTTCTATTCGAAAAAAAATTGTGTGAACCATTAGCCTGTGCATTGAATATTATATTTAAAGCACAGTTTCCAGAGTGAGGGGCGAGGACCCTGTTCCACGTGTCACTCCACAGTACGCAAAATAAGTGTTTACATAAAAAACTGTTTTAATAGTTGATTATGTATACACTTATCTTGCATTATTAATGCCTACATTTTTAAATTTTTAAGGGTACCAGAGCACATCATACACTTTAAAAAAAGAAATTGACTTTTTGATTGCAATTTAAGAAATAGATTACATAAAAAACTGTTTTAATAGTTGATTATGTATACATTTATCTTGCATTATTAATGCCTACATTTTTTAATGTAAAACTGCTTTAATAGTTGATTATGCATACACTTATCTTGCATTATTGCCTACATTTTTAAATTTTTAAGGGTATCAGAGCACATCAGACACTTTAAAAAAGAAATTGACTTTTTGATTGCAGTTTTAAGAAAATAGAGTGAGGGGCAAGTACCCTGTTTCACATGTAACTCCACAGTATGCAAAATAAGTGTTTACATAAAAAACTGCACATGTCACTGCACAGTCTGCAAAATAAGTGTTTACATAAAAAACTGTTTTAATAGTCGACTATGTATACACTTATCTTACATTATTAATGCCTACATGTTTAAATTTTCAAGGGAACCAATATTTTGAAAATAAAATAGCTTTCATAATGTATTACACCGTCAACGATACACGGAAAGTTGGGGCTCAACAAACCACAAAATTTCATGCAAATATTAATGATTTATAATTTCGGAAATTAAAAGAACATTGATAAAGAAAAAGGGACATTTTTATTAATATGATATGTATGCGTGTTATAAAACCAACTGAAGAATACTCTCAACATATCCAAAATGCTTTCCAATGAACACCAAAAAGCTATTTTATGCACCACGTCATCCGTCAACAATACACAGAAACTGTGTTAGATAAAAAAGCAAAAAAGTAAGTACCATCCATCAACAATACGCAGAAACTTGGGGTAAAACACACCACAAGGTCAGTGAACCATTGTAGATTCGACAACTTAATGCATTTGAGAATCAAGGGCATCTTACACTCTAACGTATCACAAAAGCTTAAAGTAAAACTTCACGGAAAACAACATTTTTTGTAAAAACTCTATTTGAACCATTTAATTTCCCTTGTTTCTTCGTGTCGTTTACCAAAACGCGAACGTAATGCATGGATGTAGCTCTTGAGAAGGCAACATACAACATCCCATGAGAAAATACTGGCTGGGGCAAATATATTCCTACTTTTTGAAGAGTCTGTCCCTGAGATTTATTAATGGTCATAGCAAAACCAAGCCGAACTGGAAACTGTCGCCTTTGAAGTTGGAAAGGTAGATTGCTGTCAGAAGGATGAAGCGTAATTCTCGGAATAAAGGCACATGAGCCTTTTGTATGCCCAGTCAAAATTTCAGCATCTATTACATTGGGCATCAGTTTCCGAATAATCAAACGCGTTCCATTACACAGTCCTGCAGATGGATTTAAGTTCCTGAGCAACATAATCACGGCTCCTACTTTCAAATTAAGTATGTGTGGTGGCATTCCAGAAGGAGTTATTCCGTTGATGAAATCCAGTTGAAAATTGTTCTGTTCTTCTTGATCTTCAGAAATAATGCTGTCTGCGCTGAAATATGTAAAATTCTGGCCTGGAAATCTTGCTAAATCTTGTTCGTTGATTTTGAGAGAATCCTCATTCTTGGGGCATAAAATAGCCTTTCCCGTCAGATTTTCCTTATCAAAAACAGATGATTCAAAAATTTCATCAACAATGGACTCCTTCACGACACATTCTTCGGGAATTTCCACAATATCTTCTCCTAATTGGCAGTCATTCTTCAAAGTTCCATTGCCGAGATGCAGAAGCCAACTTGCAAAATCCTGTTCATGGGGTTCAGTTCTCATATTCCTAAAGAGTGAAAATTGCTTGAATGAGCTCCAAAGAGGTGAATTCTTCAAGCAAGTCTCAACAATTGCTGTTCTATTAGCATGTACTGCAACAGGTAAAATCTGTCGCCAGTCACCACCAAGAACAAAAACTTTGCCTCCAAACGGTACGTCCTAAGTCCATCAGATCTCTGAAAAGCCTGTCAACTGCACTCAAAGCATGATGAGGAGTCATAGTGCACTCATCCCAGATAATAATCTTCGCCGCCTTAAGAAATTTCCCCTCTTCAGTGTTATGACGAACACCACATGATGAATTATCCAGAATGGGGACCGGTAACTTGAATCTTGAATGCGCTGTTCTGCCGCCTTCCAAAATTATAGCTGAAATTCCAGTCCATGCAACAGGAACAACAATTTCCCCCAATCCTCTTACTGAATGAATTATGGCATTGAATAAAAAACTTTTGCCGGACCCAGCAAAAGCATTCACACAAAATGCCTTAGATGAAGCCTCGTCAACATCTAGGATTGCAAGAATAACTGCATCGAAAATTGTACGCTGCTCCGGATTCAACATTGACATTAGTCTCTCACCTTCTTGCCTTTCTTCTTCTAAGTTGTAAAAATCTGTATTGACATATGCGTGAGAAATGGCAGGTTCTGGCAATCCAATGCTCATGAGGGTCATGTTGTGAAGCATGAAGTTGATCGGCTATGTTGTGCAATGCAAGATCTACACTTTTGCTGCACTGAGGTGTGGAACTCAAAATCTTCAGACAAATAAGATTTGAATTCTTCCCAAAGTGCCAGAGGTGATGTTGGA